>CAUYRH010176179.1:0-46454 GCA_963574655.1 Perodicticus potto | reverse complement strand
AAATCATACCCCTCCCTTCCTTCTGTAAGCTTATCTCTTCTCCCAGAATTTAGCTCCTCCGCCCTTGTGGGGGCTGGGGCTAAGACACAAAACACTTCCCCTTTGAAGGGTAAAGGGTTTGTTATATTCTTTAAATCTATGAGTTGGGGGATTAGTAGGTGGCTTGGTGCAGGGGCAGGGGATTTGGTTATTACACTGTTATATGCCTAAGACCTGTCTTAATCTCTCCATACAAGTCAACATTCAATTCTTACACTAACCTTGAGGTAGATATGAGAATGAGAGTGCTGTACCATATTTATAAAGAGTGTATATGTGTAGACTTCGGAGGTCAATCGCCCAGGCCTGTCTGCTGACTGTGAGGCCTGGAGAAAGTTACATAACTCCTCTATGTCTCAGAGTCCTCATTTACAAAATGAAGCTAATTATACTTACTTGGTATGGAATTAAATAAGGTAATACATATAAACCCTGTAGAGCAGATCCCACTGCATGGTAAGCATTCATTAAGAATTAGCAGTTATCATTAAAATACTTGTGCATTAATAACTGTATTCTTGCCTGCACAGCCTGGCCATCATTTTAATATATTTTCCCAAGGACAATGTAGGCTGACTGCGCAGCAGCATAGTCCTGCCCATGCATACCTTGAGGGCATAGCCACCTGCCCTCCCAGTGACTTCAGAAAAGGAGGGCACTCTCCCCTCCTCTGTCGCACTCTTATGCATTGGTAACACCAAAGCATCTGGCACTCTGCTCTGTTCAGTGGCAAAGTTTAGCATTTGCTTCAAGAGCATTTCAGACTTTTGCATATTATTACCATAAACTCTTAAATCCCTTCTGTTACTAGAAACAAATTGGGGCCTAATTAAATGTAATCTTTCTAGAAAAAAAAAAACATCATGTTTGGGCTTTCCAGAGTGGGACAGACTGTATTTTATAACTTCTTGCTGAGAATTCCTCACTTCCCATTTAGAATCTTTTCATTTATTTATTTGCTCAAGAAACACCCCCCCCCCCCATGAAAGATCTTCTGGGAAGATAAACACACAGTGAAATAAAGTCATTTTTTAAATTAGAAGTCCTATCCATCCCGGGGCTCACCAGGCAACAAACTTCAGAGGAAGTAAAAGATTGGGCCCATTGCTTAATGCCTTGGTTTCTTGAATCATTAACAAACTGGTCAGTCATTACTTGGTATATTGTTGTTCTTGAGACTTAGACCCCTAATTCTTAATTGTGAGGCCCTTGAGGTTACAGATCATGCCACACTTATTATCTCTTATCATGAGTCTAGCAGCGCTGGATTCATCCTTCATTTGAAAGACACATATTTTCCCCCTTCAATCACCATTTCATGAAGCACCTCAGTTACTTAGAATTGTTCCTTTTTTTTTTTTTTTTTTTTTTGAGACAGAGTCTCACTTTGTTGCCCTCAGTAGAGTGCTGTGGCATCAGAGTTCACAGCAAACTCCAACTCCTGAGCTTAGGCAATTCTCTTGCCTCAGCCTCCCGAGCAGCTGGGACTACAGGTGCCCGCCACAATGCCCAGCTATTTTTTTGTTGCACTTTGGCTGCGGCCGGGCTTGAACCCGCCACCCTCGGTATATGGGGTGGTGCCTTACTCACTGAGCCAGAGGCACCACCCTAGAATTGTTCTGAAGATTCAAATGCTTGACCTGGCTCCACCCAAGTGGCTGACTGCCAGGACTTCATTCTTGTCACACACATGCTCCAGTTACACGAGTCTCCTTCCCCAGGTCCCCTGTACCACAAGTCCTCTAAACATGCTATTTCCTCCATCTCAGTATTCTTCCTCTACACTCACTCATCTCATTTGTACCATTTGGCTTCCTAATTAGTGACTATCCATTGTTCAGGTCCTCTCTGACCCCTCCTACCTTAGCCCTTCACCCTCTGCACATCCACTCCCATCTAATTCACAGTTGTTTTATCAAGACAACCTGAGAATTATCTTCAATTCATCAACACCACTTCTCAATGTCTGGAATAAAATTTCCATTAATGCAATTACTTGATTAATGCCACTCTCCTAAGCTAGAAACTCCTCAAGAGAAGAACAGCTTTTGGTCGTCATGGCTTCTTCAGCATCTGACACAGGCACATAAGGAGGGTTGCAACATCTGCTTCTGAATCAATGCTTCCCAGGTATTATTTTAGTTATTAAGGGATTCACTGTTGTTGAATTTGCAGGCCCAATAAAGTCTTCTAGAAAAAGAATTGAATGTATGGGTTTGTGGTGGCATATAAGTAGTTCCAGGATGAACGTGACCTGTAGGTAGATAGGTCTGCTGTGCAGTAGACAGGCATATAAAGGAGAGCAGTCAGACTAGAGGTCACTGCATGATAAGTCATTCTGGTCTAGTCTACACATGAGCAGAAATACCAGGACAAGCTAGTATAACACAGATAATCAACTAGAAATAGTATTGTGAGGTACTCCCAGGGGTTGATCAGAGAAGAAATTCAAATGGTAGAAAGAGATCTGAAATCTTATTTATTGAATTCATTTACTTATTGAGCAAGTAGTAGGTAGCTAGATACTAAGGACTGGAGAGCTGTAGATAAGTAAGTCTCAAAGGTATAATGAGAAGGTACATGTGTCTTCTCAAAATTCATATGTTGAAATTCTAACTCTTAATGTGATGATATGGGTGGGGGAAGGCTTTGGGAAGTCATTAGGCCATGAGAGTGAAGCCTCAAGCATGAAGTTAATAGCCTATAAAGGAGAATCCCGAGCACTCTTTCATCCTCTTTCCACCAAGTGGAGAAACAGCAGAGGTCAGCAGTCTGCAGTCTGGAATGGGACCCTCACCAGAACCCAACCATGCCAGAATCTTTATCCCAGACTTCCAGCCTCCAGAACAGTAAGAAACAAATTTGCTGTTATTTATAAGCCACCCAATGTATGATATTTTGTTATAGCAGCTTGCACTGACTAGAGGAGAGAGATAAAATTAATTATAATGTGTGTGGCTCAAGGAGTAGGGCACTGGCCCCATATACCAGGGGGTGGCAGGTTCAAGCCTGGCCTTGGCCAAAACTGAAAAAAAAAATTATAATGTATTGTAGAAAATTCTGTAATAAAAATGCTATAGGAAAAAAAATTGTACAGTCTGTGGGCATTATGGAAGGCTTCTTTGAGGAGATGACATGGAGCTTTGATGACATCTGTGCAGGAGGAGCAGGCAGCAGGCCGTAAGTTGTGGGCATGGACAGAGGCCACGCTAAGTGACGAGCAGGTGAGAAGGACAAAGATCTTTTGTTTCCAGTGTGGTTGAGGAACTGGAAACCTTTTCTGTATGACCAGACTGTAGAAGTCAAAAAGAAGGAGTAGGAGAGTGTCAGTCAGTAATAAGTCTGCAGTGATTGACATGAGCTTGACTTGGTGAGATTTGAGAAGCCACTGGAAGATGATCAATAGCTCCATCTGTGATCTGATCTGTGCTTACCAAGTGGCATTGCCATTAAAGTGGGAATGAATGAAAGAGGAGCTGAACTTATATCAGGGAGATCCTTTTTTTTTTTTTTTTTTGACAGAGCCTCAAGCTGTCACCCTGGGTAGAGTGCCATGGCATCACAGCTGACAGCAACCTCCAACTCCTGGGCTTAAGCAATTCTCTTGCCTCAGCCTCCCAAGTAGCTGGGACTACAGATGCCTGCCACAATGCCTGGCTATTTTTTTGTTACAGTTGTCATTGTTTTTTGGCGGGCCCAGGCTTGATTAGAACCCGCCAGCTCTGGTGTATGTGGCTGGCACCTTAGCCGCTTGAGCTACATGCGCCAAGCCATCAGCAATATCATTTAAATGTCATGAGTTATGACAGTGACAAATAGTCATGCTAGAATCTAGGAAAGTGCCATCTGAATTTCAGGACAAGAGATAAACTTTAGGTGTATTGAAGAGACAGGATCAGCAGTGTTTGCCTATGTTATGCATAGGATGTAAAGGAGGAGGAGGGTTCTAATTTGGGCAGTTTGGTAGATGATGGTGCCACTTACCAAGAGAGCAAAAATAAGAGGGAAAGAAGATTTCCTTGCTGAGAGGTGGGTAAGTTTATGTTTAAGTGTGGTGAGGGTAAATGAGACTGCTCTCTGGTCTCAAATACCCATTTTCTCCTTTTACTTCAGAAATGAATGCTCATGTTTTAACTAGGCATGCCACATGTTGCTTGCAGCTCAAAGTGGCTGTGTGACTAGGTTCTGGCTGGTGGGATGTCAGCACAGCTGCTGGGGTGTCAGCATGGCTGTCAGAGGTCCTCCAGCAGGTATTCTTCTCTCCTTGTTCTTCATTTCCCCAGCCTCAAATTGGGAATGAGCAGAGGTTGACTTGTGCGCTGGGCAGCATCTTAGAGCATGAGAGATGTCTACCCTCTAATGATTCATCATCTAGAACTGTGGTTCCCCAAATCCGGTGGGTTTCAGATTCTCATATGTTGAGTTTTCTAAGGTCATTAAATGCATAGGCTGAGCAGAGGTAGTTGTGGTAGGAACAAACATAATCTTATTCATATCATTATAGCTGTTCTCCAAAGGAATTACTATGTAATTATTACAATCCAGAGCCATTTAAAACAGCTGAATGAGTAGGTTTTGACATATGTATTTTTTTCTGTGTTAACATACGTACTAGCATTAGGTCCCAAGCTTTGGAATCTGAGAGATGTGGATGCATCATGACCTGATCTATACTTCAAGTCTGTGTAACCTTAGGAAAATGACTGAACTTCCCAGTACACTCAGTGTTTTAAATTTGTAAAATGGGAATTAAAGTATCTGTGTCATATGGTTGTTGTAAGATTTAAAGAAGAAAATGTGTGTATAAAACTTTGTGTTATGCTTGGTTCATGGTAAGAACATAGCAAAGGATGACTATTATTGTTGTGGAAATCAAAATAGGGTAATGGGAGGGTCCCAAACTCTTTGACATTAAAATATATCCTGAAAGGAAGTATTGCTATTGATTTTTAAAATTTCACATTGTGTAATCAATCCTTATGCATCCTTTGTTTCATACCTGCAGGGTAAAGCTAATGTGTTTAACTCATCTGTGCTAATGAGTTAATTTGTTTCTCCTCCCAAGTAACCTTTGCATTGTAACAGGGCGACTCTCAGTGCCTTAATAAAAATAAGTGACTTGAGTAAGAATTGCAGGAACCTGGCAGGGCAGAGAACAAGAGGCCTCTGGGCAGGGCTCCCTTTCTTAGGGACTTTTACATCATTCCACACAGAAAGCCACTTAACCTGCCTATGGGTAAGGCTGACCTTGTTCTACAGAAGAATAAATCTGTTCAAAATCAATACCAGCTCCTGTTGTTTTCAAGTTTTATTCCCTGCCTTGAGGGGGCAGACACACAGTAGGCACTCATTAAATGTTTGTAGAATGGGTAGATTGAAGATGAAAGTGGAGGGGAAGGGTAATTGAGAGGCTTATCTCAAGAGGTCAAGAAAATGTCTGAGTAAAGATCATTAGAGTTCAAAGACAAAGCATGCTTTCCTTTCATTTTCTCTCATTTTCTCAGTCCTGCTGCATTTTAGTTGACATTTGCTTTTTCTTAGTCTATGACAAAGAACTTAATAACTTCAACTAACCTCTTTAGTCCAGAATAAAAAGTAAGGAAGCTTATCAATTACCATTGTTAATTAATATAGTGCCCACTATCTGCTAATATACTTGGCCATGAAGTTAAAAAATACTGTATAGTGGTATAAAAAGAATTCAATATATGTGCACTAGAAAAGGCTCTCAGATACCAGTATTTTCTAATTCAAATTTTCTTTTTTATATTAAAACTCTAAAGCAGTAGTTCTCCACCTGTGGGTCACAACTCACAGGAACTGTATTAAAGGGTTATCACACTAGGAAGGTTGAGAACCACTGCTCTAGAGTATCTGAAAATTTGACTTACCGAGAAAAATGCAAAGATACACAGAATTCTACATACAGTTTTCAGGTAGTCATAAATTCTTTGAAACCTCCTAGAGAACCATAGGTCTCAGCTTAATAACTTTTGATCAAGGCGAATCCCTTCATATTGTAAAAAAATGAACTGAGACCCAGAGAAGCTAAAGTCTCAAATCCAAGGTCATACGGTATGTGAAAGTCCTGGACTAGAACCCGTGGCTCAAATCTTCTTTTCTATTAGCCCAAGTTCTCAATAGATTCAAGTGAAGCTAAACATCTTATTAAACTAAAAGCAATTTCTAGTTCAGATAAAGTTCTGTGAGGGATGATAAGACAACGTCCTCCTTATCACTCAGTACAAAACCAACCCCAAAATAGACAAAGCAGTTCCTTCTGTTTATAAGCTATTTCTCTAGTCTTTGGAAAGCCCTGGATTTCTGCACCACAAAGGGTGCTTTAAAATTCATTTTAGTCATCAACTCTGCCCTCATGTGGGCTGCAGTTCACCTCCTATTCACCATTAGAAAAGTTTGCATTTTCACCTTCAGAGGGTGGAGGGGAGTTTCCTCCCCACCCCGGATTTCCCTACACTGGTTTAAAAGTATTTTAGATACATATATTCAGATAATATAAAAATTCTTTTGCATTTTCTCTGCCCGTAGGCTTCTCAATTAGTGACCACTTTTATTTTTCCAAAAACTTTAGAATCATCCTGCCTATCAGGAAATCCATGGCTTTACATTCAAAATACAGCAGAACTTCTGTAAGTTGATGATCCAGGGGCCTATAACAAACTGGTCAAGTTACAGAGTTGGTCAAAACAAGGCACCAGGCCTACTGTACTGACACGTAGATGTGGTACATGTCCAGTCTATAAAAGTTAGGCCAAATTAAGGAGGTAGTCATCGTAGGAAGGTGGTCAGCCATGAACGTTCTGCTGCAGATCTAAAACATGACCACCTTTGGGATAGCTCCTCATCTCACCAGCCTTGTAGCCGAAGCCTCCCAGGAAAAGGCCTGGCTGCCTCTATCTCCACTGCCCTGTGGTGGTTTTCAACACAGTAACCTTTATTTATCTATTTATTTTTGTTCCTTTCAAATGAATATGAGGGTAAAAGTTTTTAAATTACGTTGTTCTCGCTTCCAACGTAAAGTTCCAGTTGTAAAAGGAACCTCACCCAGGGGCACGGTTTACACCCATGCATCGTGCACACTAGGTGAGAGCCTGCCAAATGCCCCTCCTGCTGCCAGTCCGCCTCCCACCTCCACTGTCTCTCTTTCCCCTGCCCCCGTACTAGACTATATTGGTGTTTCATTGTTCATAAGAGCATGTACTTATTTATCTACTGGTTTCATATTGGTATTGAGTACATTGGATATTTATTTTTTCATTTTTGAGGTACTTTACTAAGAAGAATATATTTTAACTCATCCAGGTAAACATAAAAGATGTAATGGCTCTATATTTTTTAATAGCCAAATAATAATTCATGATATATGGAATACTATATATGGATATATTCCATATATATATGCATATATGACATATATATCCATATATATGGATATATTTTATATATGGATCAACAAACTGTATTTTTTATATGGATCAACAAATATATATACATAATGGATCAGTTTGTTGATCCATTCATGGGTTGATGGACAATTTGGGTTGCTTCCACAGCTTGGCAATTATGAATTGAGCTGCAGCAAACATTCTGGTGCAAATGTCTTTGTGCCAAAATAATTTTTGTTCTCCTGTGATGGAATTTCAGGATCATAATGGAAGGTCAACTTTTAGACCCTTGAGGATTCTCCCTACTTCTCTCCATAAAGGTTGTATTAGTTTGCAATCCCACCAGCAGTGTAGACGTTTTCCCTTTTCTCCACATCCACACCAGCACAGTAGCCTTTAAAATTTAAATTAGATCTTATCACTTACTACTCCTCTGTTCAAACCCTTCTGATTGCAAAAACCAAAGACCATAACAGGGCCTACAAGGCTTCAGTGACTAGGCCTTACCCTGTCTGTAAGAAATAGTAAGAAATAAGTCTTTATAATAATAGTTGTCCCCAAAAGGATCAGGATCTGTTACAAAATTCTGACTGCCCATCTGCTCATGTCTTCAAGTTAAAGGTTTTTTTTGTTTTTTTTTTTCATAAAACATCTGTCGGGAATGTTGTAAAAGAGGTTCTCGTGCAAGGTGAATTTGAAGACACTAAAAATTCTCAAATTGAAGAGATAATATGTAAATAAAAATAAACCCACTAGAGCAGAGATTTTTAGAACTTGGAGGTTGTCTTATTTCCTGTTTCTTTATTGCTTGCAGAGTAGGGCCGGAAGTTACTGAGTTCTGGAGTTTACAGAACTCTACATCAGGGAATGTGTTCTGTTTGTATTTTAGTGATTCCCTATGTTCTGCTGTGCTTTTGAGTCTCCAAAAGTCTCTAAGACATGAAAAGGTCTCCCTTGGCACTTGTGGGGGTGAGTTAGTGTGTCTATCTGCGATTAAACTGTGTCTAATACATACGAGTCTGAAGGTTGACTTGAAGCAGTACAGACCTGGCGGCACAAAATGTGAGTGGAAAGTTCTGCAGAGTCCATCTATAAATTCAACTTACTTAGTCAGGTCAAGAAGCATTTATGGAGCTCAGTTTTGCCAAGCATTGGGAAGCCATGGTGGCTACCAGGGTATACACTGCAAACCCTGCCCCTCATGCCCTCCTGAGCCTCATGCTCACGCAGCAAATGTGTACAGTGCAGTGTTTGCTAATCGTAGCTGCGCTGGGTTGCACTGTTAGTTCTTGCACTAGAAGAAGAAAGAGTTTGTACTTTATTAACTTTTTTATGTCCTCTATGGCCTTTAATCAACTGTCAGTAGAATAGTAGAAGCATTTTCTGCACATGGAGGTGTTCAGTAAACAGCTGATGAAAGGAAGGAGAGAGGGAGAAATCAAGGTCTCTTGGTTATTATCTGATGCTTTGATCTGAATTATAGGGGGAAAAAGTCACTATTTTCTTCACATGTTCTAGTCAAAAGGATGCTACTGCAAACTCTGAGAATGCTGGCATCGAAACAAGTAGTAAGAATAAAGGAAAGTAAGTAAAAACAAAAACAACAACAAAGAAAACCTCAAAAAAACTAAAATCGCTGGCAAACAGACTAAGCACGATTAGACCATTAGAAGGCACATTCCCTGCCGGAGTAACCCCTCAACCTGTCTCCTTTTAGAAAACACTTTCTCTTGGGGTTTTCAAGCCTAGGAGGCTTTGGAAACTACAAGGAAGGAAGAAGAATACATTTAACAGGACCATAATTATCTCTCTTTCTTTTTCTTTTTTAAGTTTCTATTGCTGTGAGGCTCTGGAAATGTCTTTGTCCTTATTTAATGCAATGCAGTGAGTGTGGAGTAAAGTCCCACTTGTGCCATGAAAATCCCTCAGCAACTCGCAACCTTGAAGTATGGAGGATGGAAAGGAAGTCTAAGGAGCATTCTGCAGTATTGACAGAGACAACAATTGCAACAACAAAACCCATGAGACTCTCCCAACAAGTGCAGAAGGAAGGGAAAGGTGGGCGGATTCAGAAGGATTAGAGGAAGGCAGGAAAGCTAGGGTTTTGCTTTTCTCACTACAAACTGAATCACTAGGCACTTGGCAGAGATAGCTAACCCCTCACACTGTACATCTCCACTGCCGGGGAGGGAGAAACTAATATTTCCCTTACCCTTGTGTTTCTTTGTCACTTAAGAATATGAGGGAAAAGACGATTATTGAGATTAGAGACTTTTTTCCTCACATATTTATTATCCTTTTCTGCCTGGATCATCTCTACATTCAAAAAGTAAACTTAGGGGAAGGCTAGCATCAAGAGAACAACAGTCAACCGGCTGAGGGCTGTTGAATTTTTAATCCCTTAACATTTTCCTCTCCCTTCTCTATTTATTGTGTATTTTCAAAGCCCTAAAGTAAAGGAATTGCCTAAACTCCATTCTTTGGCAGCCTTTCAAAAAGCTTCATCTCGCAGCCATGACTAGGAGAAAATCAGGAGTGAGGTTTTAGAAATTTTTTCTAGGAGTCAGGAATGATATCAGAAACTAAACATTTAGTATTGAGGTGAGACATTCAAGTAATTAAAATGATGGTTCAGTGATTAGAACCTAAACAGCTCTCCGTTCATAAATCCCAGCCTCTTTATTTGCGTAGTGCTCTTCCAGCTCCCACGGCAGGAGATGGTTAATGCTCTGAGCTTGGAACAGAGATCCATGCTCCTCCAGGGTACCAGGTTTTTTGAATCTGTCTCCTTCCCCTGCCCTGATGAGTTTTCACCTGTGCCCCAATTTAACAGAAGTTTCTACTCTTCCTTGGATGATTTAAGTCTTTATTCTCTGTAGGGAGGAAGGGTCTAGGAGGAGCCTCTGTCCTGCCCACAGTGACTGCTCCTGTCTTATGACCACTCTCAGTCTTTCTTCTGAGCCCCGGAAGGTTCACAGGAAGGCTGCAAGCAGGTACAAATTCTCCTTAAGTCTGCTGCCGGGGTTTATATTCTCACACTAGTCCACACAAGCTTCTCAGCAATTTGTTTAAAATTGTATTCTATTTTTCTTTTCTAGGATGTGCATTGTCCAGCGGTATCTACTCCAGGTAAGCGTGAGTTTGTATCATCTCTCCTTGAAAGATCCTCTCTTTTCTTACACTTGGGTTAGTTGGTTGCTCTGCAACCTGAAAGCTCCGATGGAATCAAGATGATACTCAATTTGCAGACTGTCTGGTGTTCTGTTTTGTTTAGTTGTTGTTAGATGGGGTTATTGATCTTGTTAGTGTGCTACATCCTAGGTGTAAGACAGAAGTCAACTGATGTGTTTATTGAACTTGGTTTCAAAAGCTGTATTATAAATAAATGATTTCAAATTGTAGTTCAGTCAGAGGAGAGAGATTGGGTTGTCCTGGAAGCCAAGGCAAAGTAACTAGAAACATCTAAACCAGAAGATGAAAAATCTAAGGCGAGAATCCTCTTCCAATATTCTCAGGGTAGCAATTTGGGAAAATTAGACTTGACTCATAATGAGTGGAGACTACAAGGAAAACAGATTTCTGCTCAATGTAAGGGGAAAACTTTTTACTAAAAAGAACTATTAAGGCGGGTGAAGCTTTTTTGAGGTCATTATTTCTCCATCTAACAGTGGACATGGAAGAGCTGAATTTGCATTAAATTTTTTTCTGGTTATTTAAAAAATGGTTTTAGCATTGAGGTAGGGGTTTGCAACAGATGATCTTTGACATACTTGCAAGCCATCATTATGAAGAATAGATTCTTCTGAGCCTCTCTTGAAGTTCACTTTCAACTGTAGAGTAAGAACCCACTGACTTTCAGGTTCCTTTTTATGTGGTTAAATGAAGTGTGGTTTCTTGAGACAAAAGTGGTATAGTATAGTTTTGAGTACTTGGCTATTAAATAAGGTTTGCTATGGTTTGCAAATGTGCCCCAAAATTCATGTGTGGGAAGCCTAATCCCCAGTACAACAGTGTAGAGATAAGACCTTTAAGAGGTGATTGTGTCTTGAGAACTCTGTGCTCAGAAATGGATTAATGTCATTATTGTAGAACTAAGTGAGTTATCCTGTGAGTGGGTTCTGGATAAAAAGACGAGTTTGATCACTTTCCTTTTTCTCTCTCTGGCACTCTCTTGCCCTTCAGCCTTCCTGCATGGGAGGATAAAACAAGAACACACTCACCAGAGCAGCCCCATGATTGTGGACTTCTTGGTCCCCAGAACCATGAGCCAAAAACATTTTGTTCATTATAAGTTTCTTAGTTTGTGATATTTTATTATAGCAACATAAAACAAAGCAAGATAGGGTTCTTTTTTGAGGTGATACAAAATGAGTATCACAAATTGTGAATAGTTAGCGTTACAAGTATTTTCTGGTTGAACTGGAATCTTTATCAAAATGCACAGAAGTAAACACTAAAGGTAAAGACAAAGTAATAATGAGTTATCCCAGCAAAAGCAACATAGATATACGGAAGAGTAACATTAGTGGTTTTCTTTTAGCCCTAATTAAGGGACCCCAAAAGGATAAAATTATTTTATCATTTTGAAGAAAGAGAAGCATAGCTATTAGCTGAATTGAGTCATGTGTGAATACACACACAATGGTTTACATCTATATATGAATGCATTCATTCATAATGAAACTTGGCCAGGGCACAGAGAAGAAGGGAAGCAGGCTTTATTCTGCAATGCTACAGTAAATCAGCAGCTCCCACATAACCAATCAGAATCGAGAAAATTCAGTTAGGGAAAAGGAGGCCATTTGGAGACAGGCCTCTGTGGATAGAGCTCCAGGTGGTGGCACATCAGGAGGCAGGGGGACATCTTTGGTCTTCTCAGTGCCAGTGTTATGTACCAACTCTTTCTTTGCAAAGAATGAAGCTGACTTACTGACATCTCTGGGTCTTCTATATGGAAACAATGGAATAAGAAGCACAAAAGGCTTTTGAGATGCTATATCAGTTTTTTGCCTCAGAAGTATTCTATATTTCAAGATGAAATAATAAAATACCCATCTTTAAAACATCATCTAGGGAACACTTTGAGCTGATCAATATTGTACATGAAAAGGGATCTGTGGCACTGTTGTGAAGTAAAGTAAGTGACACTTAGCTCTGTCCCCTTTCATTTCCCATTTATGCACCTTTCTCTCTTTGTCTGTGTGGTCTCCCCTTGCTCTTCTCTCCACTATAACCCTCCTCTTCTGTGGAAAGAGTCAGTTCTAAGTTCTTTTGTGCCTTTTGGCAACTCAATGTTTATCATTTGGGAATAATGTTGGGCTCAGAAACAAATATCGATTTGACAGATATATTAGAGTTACGAGAAGGGTGACAGACCTTCTAATGCAAAAGATAGAACCTTTTCTAAGAATAAGATTGATTCTTCTTAAAACCATGCACTTTAAAATTTCTTGTGCTACATTTTGTTTCAAGGCCTAAAATCAGCATGTGGTTAGGTAACAAGCACATGACCGGGCCCTTGTTTCTCTTGTGTTTCTTCCCTGCATTTTTAGTATTTCTCTGCTCTCCACTGTTCCCCTAGAAGGATCAATTCCCAGAAGGTCCCCAGTAATGAATCTGGGGAAAGAAATGTATTTATTCATTTGCTAATTTTAGTACAAGGGGTAGAGTTTTGATAAGAAAAGAATTTGAAACTACCAATCAAAATCAAGTGATGGCAGTGTAAGTAACTTATCAGTAGATAATGTTTCTTATTTTTAAAGGTTTTTTGAAAATCAGAGTTGATCCTTATGCCTATGATGTTTTTAAGAAAGGATAATATTTCTAAATTACTTTAAATCAACATAGCTTGGTATTTTATTTTTATCAATGATTTATTTCACAAACATTTTTTTAATTCCTTACTATATGCCAAGTACTGTGTTAAGTTCTGGGGTACATAGGGAAAGAGAAAAGCTCCATCAATTTTCTCACTTAGGTTTCACTGTGCTGAGTACTATGGAGATGCAGTGCTAGCTTACGATGTGATTCTTGCTTTCAAGCAGATGTACAGACCAGGAGAAGACAGAGCATATATTAAGGCACTTTTAGGGAGCATTGGCCAAGTGCTGGCAATTATAGAACATCTTAGATGTCTAGGAGATAGAGAAGGAGGCCATTTTAAATCTTCTAGGATAAAAAGAATATAGATAAGAGGAGAGAAAGGGGGAAGGCTAATCCAGTGCAGATGATGGGGCAACAGCTATAACAACATATTTCTACTGATGCTATGAACACAGACACAGAAGAAAATAAACCCTTACTGAGTACCTGTCATGTGATCAATACAAACCCAAAAGATACAGGGCACATGTACAAGACTACCCTAAGATACAGTCATTATGAAAGACCACTTTGATAATATAGAAGAATAATATACATGAAACAATTAGAAAATAATTACATAATAGCAAGTGATTATCTGCTAAATAGTGTGGCTAATTCTAAAGTGCTGTATGAATTACTCAGAGGAAGAAGGCCACAGAGGCAGGAGAAATCATGAATGGCCTCATGGAAAAGGTGAGACATGAACAAACACAGGAGCCTTGGATGGGGGTGGGGAAGGCACGGAGAAATGGCATTTTGTATAAAGGCAAGAGCGTCAGAGATCTGCCATTGAGGAACAGTGTAAAATGACTGTGGGCCATTAGTTTGAGAATCGCCTACGGATGGTTTTACATGCCAGAAAAAGGTCTGATGACACCAGAGAGATAAAACCTCTGAAAAGTATTTATTGGTGTGATTAATAGCCTGCAAGGGAAATTTTATTATTTTTATTTATTTATTTGACATATCATAAGGAAAATAACTTCTAGGAAGAGAAATTTTAGAATAACACCCTCCCATAAGCAGGACCACTAGAGAACCAGGAAGACTCACAGGTTGAGTCATCAAGGCCACTGAGTTGTAGGAAATAGGGCAGAATGATGGGCAGAAGAGAACTATTTGTGACCTAAAAGGAGAGCAGTAGAAGTTCTGGGTTGTTGAAATGCTCATCTTAATCAGAGCTACTTTCAGCATTAGCTGTGTGAGTTGGACATTGCTGGGCTAAGCTAAAATCAATTCACATCTTTTCTTTTGGAAATTCCAGTAAATAGACTCCTTTGCTAACTAGTTTCCATGTAGTTTCAGCCAATGGAAGACACAGGCAGGGAGCTAGCAGGAGGGAAGGGGAGAAATCAGAGTGTCTCCTTTTCAGTTCTCCATCAGAGGAAAGAAACTGGGCTTGTCCACCAGTACTATTGCCATCTCTGGGCTTCTAGCTCCTGAGAGGAGACCACACTGTGGGTCTACATCCTGTGAGATGGCTCTGGCTCCTTCTAGGTTTTGGAAGCCCTTCTTTCTCCCTGTATCCTTCTTGCCTTTGGGTGACAACATCCTCTTGTGTGGCTAATCTCTGAGTTAATCAATCATCCCCTGTTTGGCTTCTTAAGTTGTTTTTTTTTTTTTTATCTTTGATCAGTTGATAGCTTCTTAGCCTTTTGTTTTCTTTTAATCACCAGTGTAATCATGTCTTGTATGAAATTTCTGAAGTTTAAAATACATAGAGATCTTTCTGTTTTCTGGATTCTAATATGCCATGTAATCATGCACAAATAGTGGAAAAATTATTTCTGACTTAGGTTTTTATATTTTTTAAAACAGAAGATATGAAATAGTTGAATTTTGTATACTTTCACAAATAACTTGATAAATGCAGACTATAATATATGTTGAACATTCTATTCTACAAGTTTATCATTTGGTAATTTATTTATCTGTGTAAAACCTTCCCATATAGTATGTGACACTATTTTGAATATTTGCTAAATTCATGTTTTAAAGAATCATCCATTTCTTATAGAACTTAAACAGTGGCAACAGGCCCAACCTAGGTCACCCTTTTTAAGGATCAGCATGGATAATCTGCTTTGATTGAGGGTAAAGAAGGGGTCAAGGGATGATTTCTCCTGGGAAAAATTTTAAAAAAGGACAAGAAATGGAAATGCCTTTAACCCCAGAGATTGAACATTTGAAACAAAAAGGTCAACAAGCCCATAAAAAGAGAGGCGATGTGTCCTTTTGCTTAGCATTTGCTAATGCCCACAGTGTCACACCCTTCATTTGAATTTCCTTCTCTTTACTGACCAAGACCACCCTGTGGCATTATAAGTATCCACTTCCATCCAAGACAGACAATTTAAAATTTTTATAATTATCTAAGGATTAACAGTGGAGTAGGCCTTGTTGATTACCAATTAAATGCTCAATTTTAAAGCCATAATTGAAAAGATTTCCATAATTTGTGGTAGTTGTATTTAGTAGAAGGGATGGAGGCAATTATTATTGCTTTCTTCTTTTGTTGGGTCTTTATAATCCACATTTGGCAGGGGTATGAGATAATCTCTGGCTTTATGCATCTTGGACAAAATTTTGTATGTGTGATACAACTGCAGAGGAGGATGACTATATCCTGCTACTTATTTATTCTCTGGGAACTTTTAGTCATCACTACTCTCTAAACCAGTGGTTCTCAACCTTCTTAATGCCACAACCCTTTAATACAGTTCCTATGGGTTGCGATCCATAGGTTGGGAACTGCTGCTCTATACTATAAGACAGACGATTTTCCTGTGAATGACAAATTAGTGAAAGTTAAGGTTTGCCCCAAATTAACCAGTCTCTCTCTATATATACATGTATATGTATATTTGGTCTGTTACTGAGTTATAAAATAGTTGATGACTGAATCAGCTAAATCACCAATATGGTGTCTCTTAAATAATTAATCTTATAAAGAGTTGTGGTATGTATAATTATAAAGACACAACTTTTCCTTTCCTTGGTTAAAATCTGAGACATTTTGACTTTCACATAGAAAACAAAATGGGATAGAATCCTCAATATCTGCAGGATGTTAAAACAAGCATTGATAGTCAAACACATCTGCATGTGTATCTATCTGCATAGACATGTTTTGTACAAATGGCCATGAACAGTCTGAGTCAAGTCAACGAAAAATTAATCTAGCTTAACACATAGATAAACTCTAATGTAAACAACATTCTAGGCTTATCTGGAGATGCAAAGGAAAAGAGTTACATATTTCTTCTATTTTCACTAAATTTGCAGAGCACTTGGGAATATAATAACAGAAAGGACGCCTTTTAAAAAAAAATTTTATAATAGTTTTGGAAGTAAATCATTGAATTTTAAAGAGAATTAAAAAACAGAGGCAGCATTTAGTAATTGCTTATGGAACACTGGTTTTGTAAGTTAATGGCACTAGAATCATGAAGTCTGAACAGTCTTCTTGGCCCTGATACTATGTAATGTAATTAACCTGCTTGTTGTTTGTGTATCTATAAAATGTAGGAGTTGAATTAGGATGGTGAATCTCCTGGCATGTCCATGTACTAAAATCCTGCAGAATTGGTCTGCTAAATTTGCTGAGTATGTGCATTCTCCTTTAATACAAATGGTAGAAGCTGGAGCTGGACAGGACATGTGACACAGGACAAAGCAGACGGCAATGCCTTGTGAGTAAAAGGCACGGTCCAATGTGCAGCCCAAGATAGAATCTGTGTTACTGGAACATGTGACTTCTTTCCCTCTTCAGTATTTAAAATTAGATGCTTATGGTGGCGAACGGCTTGATAGCTAAACAGTGACCAATAAATAATACAAAACAGTTGAAGATCGATTTCATTTTATTTTTTCCAAGCTTGGTTTTTAAAATTCCTGTTCACTTCCTAATCCTTTCAAGCATGTTTTCACAAATCCTAAAATTCCACCAGCATAAAATGTCTGATAACCCCTGTCCTAGAAGATTGTGAGGTCTCTTTCACCTTTTAAATTTGGTGACACTGTAAGCATATATTAACTGCAGATAAAAAATTTCTGCAGGATGTCCCCAAAGTTGCCATACACTGGGAAATGGGAAATTGCAGATATATGTGTATCTTTATTTACAAAATATTCATTACAAAATTTTGCAAAGAAGTTGCCAACATATAGAGAATATTTTGTAAGCTTTTGTAAAATTTTATAATTGAGTAGCTGTTAACAGAAGTATAGAATTGAAGGAGGAGCAAGAACATGGAGAGAGACCCCCTTTGATAACACATGTTTTCAGGAACTGCTGAAAGCTGGGGGTGGAGTAGAAATGCTTATACAAAATCCTTAGGCACCCAAGACCTCCCATGAAGAACAAATCTTCTGCAGAAGGAATTTGAAAACTACAGTGACCTGAAAGTAAGGATAGTATCAGCAAAACTGAAATTTCGCTCAACAACTTATTTGATCAACTTAAGCTCCTAAATTAATTGCCAGACCAAAGATGAAACATGCTATTCCAGAAAAAGTAATATTTACCTTCGTTTTCACTGTTTTTCTGCACATAATGTCAAGCATTCAATCAAGATTATGGCACACATATAAAACCAAGAAAAAAAGGGAGTCATTAACAAAAGATGAGGCAATATAGAGTGCCAGTCTCAGAGATGATCCAGATGTTAGAACTATCAGAGAGACACTGAAATTGCTATGATTAATATGTGAAACAATATAGTGGGAAAACTAAATGCACAAATAAGGAACATCAGAATATAAATGGAAACTAGAAGAGTAAAATGGAAATGCTAGACTAAAATACTTGATATCAAACATAGGATTTTTTTGACGAATTTTTTAGCAGACAGAATAGAGCACAAAAATGGAATTTGAATATTGGAATAAATATATTAAAATATAACAAAAAAAGCAAAAATATAAAGCAAATACAAAGCATTTGAGAATTGTGGGGCAGCGTCAACTAATCTAACATACGTGTAATTGGAGTTGAAAAAGGAGAAGGGAATGTCAAAGGAGCAGAAGAAATATTTGAAGACATAATGGCTGAGAATTTTCTAAAATTCATGAATGGTACATCACCATTCCAAAAAACAAAACCAAACAGTTTTGTAATTATTATATCCAAATGAATTAAAACCAAACTTAAAGACATTGAAGGTGGCCAAAGAAAAAGAAACATTAAATAAATAGGAGTCTATTATAATAAATGTAAGAATTATAGCAAATGTCTCATCATAAACTGTGCTAGCCTGCAGTCAAGGGAGTGAAATGTTTAAAGACCTGAAAAAACAAAAAACAAAAAAAACACTCCTCCCCCCCAAAAATACCCTGTCAACCTAGAATTCTATCAGTATTTACTCAAGGAAAAAAGAAAATTATATTCACAACAAAGACTATACATCTGTAACAGCTTTACCTATGATTGCCAAAACCACAAGCAACTCAACATTCATCAATTATGAATAGGTAAGAAATTATGCTGCAACCGTATATAATTTTTATCAAGAAAAGTAGTGAACTACTTGTACTTTCAACCTCACAGATTAATCTCAAAAGTAGTATGCTGAGTAAAGAAGCCAGAACGAAAAGGCATCTATTATAAAACTCCATTTATAGGATAGTGCTAGAATGACAAATTCATAATGACAGTCCAATGGTTGCCAAGATCTGGGGTTAAAATAAGATTATCTATAAAAGTCCAAAAGGGAATTTTTTTGGTGATGACACATTCTCACATCTTGAGTTTTATGGAGTTTTCAATACTGTATACATTTGTGAAAACTCTATTTTACACCTAAAGGAGTAGATTTCAGTGTATTAAATTATGCCTCAATAAATTTAACTTTAAAATTATGTATCATGGGCAACTGTTATAAAAATGATCATCAAAAGAAAAATATTAGTACAATTAAAGTATATGTAAACAATTCCACAGCTAATTTGGGTAATATCTAATAAAAATCTATTGAATTGAATTTGAAAACCAGAAGTAAAAAGAATAGAATTCTGGGACTCTGTCTAGGTACATTATTAATGATGGTCACAGCCTTGGTAATTTTTTTTTTTAAGATTAAATGATTGAAAGCTGAAAATTTTTTTCTGAGGGCTTGTGATTTACCACAAGGGTGGTAAATTGAATATACATGCTTGCTTTTTTTCCCCCCAAACCCTACTTAAATGACAGTGGTTAGATTTTGTTTTATATTTTCATTTGTTTATTTAAAACATTAAAAGGAAGAAACTCACCAAGACCAAGAAAAATTATCATGAGTAGTAACAACATACTGGAAAGCAAATGACAAATCACAGCACAGAACAGGCATTAGGGACTAGACACCTAAAAGAATGGCGCAGAGACCTTAGAAGAAGAATCCAGAAAGGTTCAGGGGCAGGAGTACTTCTGACAGTGGGAATCAAGATTGAAATAAAACCAGAAGGACTGGTGGGAAGTCTGTCTGAGAAGTAGGTTAGCTTTCAGATCTTCTCTGTGGTTCCTCACAGATGAACAAGTCATTTTCTCCAACACAGCAGAAGATTAAACATTTATTCCTTAGAGAGATTGAACAAGAAGATTGCAGATGATTAGGGATAACATACTGAAAATAGTACAGACATATGCAGCTTCCAGACTGCAAGGAGCCAGGACTTAGGCATGTTAGAGGAAAGAAATGCTCACCTTGCTCAACAGCAATTGTAGCTTTGGGTTTGGATGCTCACAGGATGTACCGGCCGTCCCCAGGTTATGAATAAAATGGGTTCTGTAGGTTTGTTCTTAAGTCAAATTAGTAGGTAAGTCGGAATAGGTGCATTTGCCTGTTACTCGTAATAGCTCCTGTTTGTAAGTGTGAGTCATACCTCAGTAAGATGTCTGTAATTTGGGGAGTGCCTTAAGAGGCTGCCACAACTTTAAGAAAGTAAACAGAGGCAGCAATGTAGCACAATACCAACAGCCGAGGAATGGCCTCATGACTCTTCAGCATGGCTTCAAAATTTCCCAGCCTCTGCAGTTTTGGGAAATGCATGGTCACAAAGACAAACTTGTGTAAGACGAGAACATCTTATCCCAGAAAAACCATCAGTTCTTGGTGGTTCTAACTATCTATTATAGTGAAGTGACTCGGTGAGCAGTAGCTCTTTCAGGCGCAGTCTCTGGTTCATCTGCATCTCATCACTCGTTACTCCTTATGGTCCCAACATTGAAGTTCCAGTGCTTGGTTTGATGTGTTCCCTCAACTGAATTCCAATTCATAAATCCCTTGAGTTAATTTGACAATGGGGAGTCTATCTAAGGTTAACTCCTCAGTCATCCCTGAGGGTAGAGAAAAGGTTGTAAGCTAGTATTGGGAGACAGTCCTTCAAGGCTCTCTTATGCTTTTTCATGACTTGTCAGCAGAGACACTGATTGGTCATTGGTCCAGATTAGCATTTCAAGGATGTTAAAGGAAAATCCTTTGACGATAGAGATAGTGCGCCCCCACCTTAAGCAAAAAGTAGATATTATTATTATCCAAGACAATGAAGATAGAAGCAAAAGATAAACATGCTTACTACCCTTTGCAAAAGATTTTGTATTCTCTAAGAGGAGGGCCCTATCCT
This sequence comes from Perodicticus potto, assembly GCA_963574655.1. Taxonomy (NCBI): domain Eukaryota; kingdom Metazoa; phylum Chordata; class Mammalia; order Primates; family Lorisidae; genus Perodicticus; species Perodicticus potto. Next base: position 25,542 of record CAUYRH010176179.1, on the reverse strand, counting down.
GTAACTCCACCCATAGTATATAGAAGCATCCATTCAATATGATTTCAGCAATATTGAAATCCTCATTCAGTTTAGTGCCAGAACCTCAGAAACCATGAACTGTGATCCTTTTGTAACTACCCAGTGGTAATACTGCAAGCTCATTAAGCCAAATGTTCATTGTACATTCTGTAATACTCATTCTTCTGCTTTTCACCTTCTGATGTCTATCTTGGCATTTTGCCTTTGAGCTTCTGGGATGCATGTTTAATTTTAAACAGGTTTACCCCCACCCCACTCAATTCAAACTCATTGCTTAACATATTTATTAGCAGTTTTCCCCCCCAAAGACTCTACTTCCCCTTCAGTCTTCTTAAGATCTGGGGATGGTCTTAAAATTTAGTAACTACTTCCAGATTATAATTTTTCTATAACTATTCAATAATTCTTCCTTTTCTGTGATGTGTGCCACCTAGCTATGGCATTGATTATCTGGCATACCCTTAGTCATTTGAAAGACCCCTCGTTTATGCCATTGAGGATTTTTTTTGGGTTCAGGTTATCCTTTCATCTTATCCCTGATAATATCTATGGCAACTCCAATACTGAATGCTCACGTAAACTCATTGGATAGCCTGACCTTGCCCATTTGAGGACCTCCATCCATGCTCTAGATCAGTAGCCACATCTAATAAATCTTTTGCAATGGGTAGTAAGCATGTTTATCTTTTGCTCTGGAGGCTTCTATCTTCATTATCTTGGATAATAAGAATATCTACTTTTTGCTTACTCAAGTAATGAAAATGGACCCTTTTTTCATTGCTCCTGAAAAATGCAACACATTTGGTAGCATCTGAACATGCATTATCACAACTTCAGAGACAGAATTTCCAGGTTGTTCCTCTTATATTTCTACTGCAATATTCACAGACTTCATTGAGACCACTCTTCCCACCCTTTATTTTTTTTAGTTTTATTATTCTCTCACGGTTTTACCTTTTTTCTTCTCCTAGTATATCCTATGATGCCTTGACTCATTCTTTGGACAGAGTCTTCAGGGGCCTCCAGGCTATCAGACAGAAGAAACTCTTTCCTCCTTTTGCCTTATGGCGTGCTACTGTTACTGCATGTCACAGCTTTTACATGTTCCCTTGTCTCTTCTCTAGGAATGTAAGCACCACAGGGCTGATGATTATGCCCAATTTGGTTTCTCTTGCACATATTCCCAGCATCTGGAACAATTAAAGGTCAATATTCCGGACTTAAAGAATACTTCATAAACAAATCAATAGAGCTGATTATAGCATGAAAGAACTTGGTTATTTCAACAATTACTGGTCTGTAGGCAAAGGTGCCAGAGTGAATTCAATATGACTCAAAGACGTTTTCCTATGGAAGTGGGTGATCTTCAGAATTATTAGGAGAAAGTGATCAGCTCTGAATTCAATATATCAATCAAAAGTATGTGATTGTGTCTCCTTGGCTTGCTCCTTGGGAAAATTGAAGCAGTTAATTGAAGGTAAGTGGCATGATGAATTTCACCTATCTGCCAGCTACAGTGTACAGATTAGAAATTTCAGTCTAGCTGTGAATTTATTGCCTAGAGCCTTTAGCTATATTATTGAACCTGAAAATGAAATGTTTTTTCTTCCCAATAGTACTCCTAACTTGGAAAAAGTAAACAAAAAACTGAAAGTACTTTTTTTTTCCAAATAGTGTGTAAATCCTCAAATTTTTGACCTCAAATATTATTCTTTATCAGTGTACAGGAGAATAAGAAATGTTGACCTCTGCTGTCACAAAGCTTCTGGGTACAGATATGTATGAGAATTCGGATGTGGATTCCAAAAGGTGTATCCAGGGAAGTAAAAGTGTTTCTTTCTCAGGATTTATACATTTTCTTCTATGCTATTATTATCTGTTTGTGTTGAAAGTGCCTATTTATTCTTTCTAATTTTGTTCTAGTGAAACATGTATGTTTTTGAAATACAAACATAGTGCCCAAACACAAATATACTGTTAATACTTTCTTACTTCTTTTCCCTTGTGTATATGACTAATCCTTTAAAGATTTAAAAACATTTAAACATTTTAAGGCTACAGATGATGAGATATGATCAATTGCGAAGACAGTTTTCAGAAGAAGGAATTACAATTTGAGGATAAGGAATTACAATTTAAGGGCTAGTAAGAGATGGTTGAAATGCGGACTCATAGCAGATCTAGGATAAGCTGTGATGCAGGCACTGAGTGTTAAAACTGGGCCTCAGTTTTTTTGTAAAAGTTGGGCCACATGATTGTTCTGCTTCTTTTTAATTTTACAATGTCTATGAAGATATTATCTTTGTAATAATAAGGGGGGAAGGAGAGAAGAAAGTATATTCTTTTGAGTGAAACAACAAATGGAAAAAATAAAAAGATAGGATGGTGGGTTATACTTTCCACATTGGGGCAGATCTGGGTAAATTAAGGCATTCCATTCAGGCAGTTCCATTCCATCCTGACTTATAAGGTGGTTAACTGTGCTATCAACATTCGCCCCATTCTTCTTTATTACAGAGCCTCTGTTATGCTCAAGATGACCATACCCAGTGAAAACACCTATCTCAGACTTTGTTGAGGCCAGAGATAGCCAAATATCCTGGTGCAACTAATAAAATATGAGGAGTTGCTAGATTAGGCTTTTCAGGAAACTTTTGAAAGATGAGAATCAGCAGGTATGCATTTTTGTCAATTTTGTTGTTTTCCTCTTCCCCCTTTTGATAGAAGCAATAAATCAGTATTGAAATGAGATAACCATATTGATATCATGAGGTCAGAGGTAGACAACAAAGATGGTGTTGCCTAACCCAGAAGGTACCTCAGGTAAAGGTACCATACTTAACTACTTTACCAACCTAGACTGCTTATCTCCATATGAGACAAATAAAATTCTAAGTTTGAAACCACTGTAATAGGGCTTTCTGTTGGTTGCAACTAACAGTAATATTAACTAGAACACATAGTTTACATCTCTTAATGATAGTAAAATGAAGCCTAGATTGTGGTATATGCCGCTTGTAATCATAGCTAATCTGTGAACAACATCATTGGCATTTTGATAGGGATTGCATTGAAGATGTATATTGCTTTGGGTAGTATGAACATTTTTAACAATATTGATTCTTTGAATTCATGAACATATTTTCAATTCTTGTGTTCTCTCCAATTCCTTTCATTAATGTTTTATAGTTTTTATTGTAGATATCTTTCACTTAACTTGGTTAAGTTTATTCCTAGGCAATTTATTTGTATCTATTGTAAATAGAATTCACTTTCTTTGTTTTTCATATTGTTTGCTGCTTGCATATAGAAATGCTACTGATTTTTGTATATTAGTTTTATATTCTGCAACATTACTAAATGTGTTTATCAGTTCTAATAGTTTTATGGTGAAGTATTTAGGTTTTTCTAAATACAACATTTCATCCAGAAAGAAGGGTAATTTGACTTCCTTTCCAGTTTAGCATCCTCTATTTTTTTCCTCTTGTTTAATTGTTCTAGCTAGGACTTCCAGTACTATGTTGAGTAACAGTGTTGAAAGTGGGCATCTTTGTTTTGTTTGAGATCTTAGAAGAAAAAAATTCAGTTTTTTCCCATTTAGTATGGTAGTTGCAACAAATAGAAGTCTTATAACATGCATATGGCTTTTATTTTGTTAACGTACATTCCCCCTTTTTTTGTTTTTAATTATTATGGGTACATAATAGTTACATATCTTTATAGGACACATGTGATGCTTTGATACAGGTGTGCAATATGACCAATCAAATTAGGGCAAATAGGGCATATATTGCCTCAGCTATGTATCGTTTCTTTATATTAGGAATTTCTGAATTCCATTGTTTCAGTTATTTTAAAGTATATGCTAACTTACTGTTGATTGCAGTCACTTTGTTGTGCTATCAAATATTATTCATTCTATATATCTAACGATATTTTTGCACCCATTATCCATTGTCCCTTTAAGCCCCTCTCACTACCTTACCCAGCCTCTGGTAACATCATTCTGTTCTCTGTGTTCATGAGGTCAATTATTTTTAATATTACCTCCTATGTGAGTGAGAACATGTGAGATTTGTCTTTCTGGGTATGTTCCTTCCATACACTTTGTCTTAGAAGGTTTTATCACAGAGAAATATTGAATTTTATTAAATGCTTTTTCAGCATCAAATGAAATTATCATATGGATTTTGTTCTTTATTTTGTTGGTTGATGTACATATGTTGAACCAACTTTGCATCCCTAGAGTGAATCCTACAGAACCTGATCGATAAACTTTTTAATATATTGTTGAATTCAATTTGCTAGTATTTTATTGAGAATTTTTGCATTTATGTTCATCAAAGATATTGGCCTGCAGTTTTCTTTTTTCCTTGTGTCTGTCTGATGTTAGTTAGCATCAGGGAAGCTGGCGTCATAGAATGAGTGTGGGAATATTCTCTACTTCTTGATTTTGGGGGAAAAGTTTGAATAGGACTGGTGTTAGTTCTTCTTTAAATGTTTGTTAGATTTCATCAGTTCCCTGCCATCATGTTCTCTGCTTTCCTGTGATGGGAGAACTTTTATTATGTTTTTGATCTTGTTAAGTGTTATTAGTCTATTCAGGTCTTGAATTTCTTCAAGGTTCAGTCTTGGTAGATTGTGTATATCTGGAAAGTCACTCATTTCTTCTAGGTTTTCTGGTTTATTGGTCTATAGTTGCTCATAATGGTCTCTACTGATCGTTTGAGTTTCTGCAGTGTCCATCATAATGTCTCCTTTTTTATCTCCAATGTATTTATTTGGGTCTTCTCCCTTTCCTTCTTAGTGTGGCTAAAGACATGTCAATTTTGTTTTATCTTTTTAAAAAAATCACAAAATTGATCTTTTATTCTTTTTCTTTGGTTTCAATTTCACACATTTTTGTGAAGTTTATTATGTATTTTCTTCTACTAACTTTGAATATGGTTGGCTCTTGTTTTTCTAGTTCTTTAAGATCATCATTTGAGGATACTTATTTAAAGTTTTCTACTTCTTTGATGCGGGCGTTTATTGCTACCAATTTTTCTCTCAGTGTTGCTTTTTCTGCATTTTATAAGTTTTGGTATTGTATCCTTCCATTTTCCTTTCTTTCAATGATTTTTTAAAATTCTCCTTTTAGTTTCTTCACTGACCCACTTATAATTCAGGAGCATGTTGTTTAATTTCCATATTATTGTGTAGTTTCCAAAGTTTCTCTTGCTATTGATTTCTAGTTTCATTCTATTGTGGTCAGAAAAAATACTTTATATGAATCCAATTTGTTTTGAACTTTTAAGATTTGTTTTATGACTTAACAGATGGTCCTTGAGACTGGTGCATGTGCTGAGGAGAAGAATGTACATAAACAAGAATGAAATCCTGTCACTAGTAAAAACATGGAAGGAACTGGAGGGAATAATGGGAAGTGAAACAAGTCAGGCACAGAAAGGGAAATTTTGCATGTTCTCATTCACATGTGGGAAGTATCAATCGTTTAAAACTGTTGAACTCATGGAGATGAGAGTAGAATATTGGACACCACAGGCTAGGAAAGGTAGCAGGAACAGGGCAAAGTGGAGGTGGCTAATGGAAGCAAAAATAGAGTTAGAGAGATGGTATTTCATCTGCATTTAGTAGCACAACAAGATAACTATGAACAATAAGAACTTACTAGATATTTAAATATAACTAAAAGGTCTAGACAATGTGGTTCACACCTGTGATCCTAGCCATCTGAGAGGCTGAGATGGGAGGATTACTTGAGTTCAGAAGTTTGAGACCAGCCTGAGCAAAAGCGTGACCCTATCTTCACTAAATACAGAAAAACTAGCCACATGTTGTGGCAGACATCTGTAGTCCCAGCTACTTGGGAAGCTGAAGCAAGAGGTCTCTTGAACCTGAGAGTCTGAGGTTACTGTGAGGTATGATCACACCATGGCACCCAACCCAGGGTGACAGAGTAAAACTCTGCCTCAAACATAAAATAAAATAAAATAAATTAATTAAAAAATGGAATTGGAATGTTTCTAACACAAATGATAAACACTTGAGGTGATAAATATCCCACTTACCCTGATTTGTCATTACACTGTTTGCTTGTATTAAAACATGATATGTATCCATAAACACATAACACCTATTAGGTGCCCATAATAATTAAAAATAAAAACTCTTTTTTTTTTTTAATACAAAGGAGAAAAGGCATCCCGGGTTTTATGGACAACAGAAAGGGAAAACTTGGATTCAACTGTCCTGTGTATAACAGAAATGAAACCACATACTCTCCTCCTCTTCCCTCTCCTTCTTCTTCCTGCTCCTTCCTCTTCTCCAGAAATGGGAATGGACTGTCATGACAAACTGGCCTCAAATAGACAGACAAATGTAGACTCTGGGTGCCTGAATAGAAATAAGTAAGAATGAGATTTATAACTTTGCTAGCGAGTCTTAAAAGCATCTGACTAAACCTGGACTTAAAATTACCCAAAGCAGCTCCTCAGAAGCCGGAAACTTACCACTTTAGCAAATGATTTTATAGCACAGATTCAGTATAAACAAATTGTTAGCTGAGTACGTGTGATAACCCTGTGGCCCTACAATCAGTGGATTTCCTGTGTGAGCATCCTTGTGATCCCTGCTGCATGCCCTTTTGTGTGTCTAGGTATCCAGGGATCTGAACAAACAAAGAATTGCATTAGCTTTTGGTTACACAGTGAATTATTTGAAGACTTGGGAAAAGATTCAAGGACTTCTAAAACCAAAGCTCTTTGCTTCTTTTGTGAGTTGGCACTCTGCTTCTAATATTTAATGAGAATTAAAAGCTCCCATCGGAAACAAACAGGAAGATGTTAACATTTGTCTTTGTCTGGATAATATTTTGAGATATCAGCACCAGATATTCTTTTCCTTTCCTTTTATTCAAGTAGATATTACTGACGCAGGGTAAGGATATACCAGGAAGAAAAGTAGGGAGACATTCAGTTTTTATTTTGAAAAGCTGAAGACACTGAAGGGACTTGACACTTCTAGTTGTGGACAAAATATTTTGGCCAGAGGGTGGCACCTGTAGCTCAGTGGGTAGAGCACTGGCCACATACGCCACATTGGCGGGTTTGAATCCAGCCTGAACCTGCTAAACAACAATGTCAACTGCAACAAAAAGTACCTGGGCAATGTGGCAGGCAGCTGTAGTCCCAGCTACTTGGGAGGCTGAGGAAAGAATCACTTAAGCCCAAGAGTTGAGGTTGCTGTGAACTGTGATGCCACAGCACTCCACTGAGGATGACATACTGAGACTTTGTCTCCAAATAAAAAAAAATTTTGACAAGAAATGAGATAAGAATATTTTTTTATGAAAATGTGGATTCTCTTTGAGAATGTGGAGTGAGTACTATGATGGAAACAGGAAAGCCTGTGGTCCCAGCGGGATAGAGTAATGCCTCTTAGTTCCTGAGCCCAGTCAGAGAAGGAATGTTTAATTTCTGCAAACATTCAGAAATTCACCTAGGAAGAAGAGCCGTGGAAAGGTCCCACAGAGCTGCTGAGTCAGGACAAGTCACACAGGCTGGAATGTGCTGGTCTCGGCAGCAATGTCTATGAACTACTAGCAAGAACCTGATCAGTGTGGCTGTCCTTCCAGGATAATGTGAGTTTCTAAGGCCTCAACACCACCTGGGAAGGAAGGACAATATATATTGTTTCTGAACATCTTGACAGGATGAAGGTTCAAATAGAAAATTTAAGTTACTCGGAGAACAATAGTTACGTAACTTAAAAACTTAAGATGCACAGTCTGTGTACACATTCCTAAGGTTTGAGACTGTTTACACGGTCTGAGATAATTTTTAAGTTAAAAATCAATTATGATTATAAAAGGATATGTGCACATGCCTATTGATTGTACCACTATTTGTAAAAGCCAAGAACTGAAAATAGCCCAAATGTTCATCGATAAGTAACTGGTTCTATTAACTATGTGACATTCACTCAAGGAACCACTATGCACCTATAAAAATCATATACTAATATTACTTCATTATCAGGATATATTATTGAATGGATAAAAGCAAGAGCAAGAAAAGTGTAGTTTTCTGTTACTAAATACACACACATACACACATGCCTATCTGCTTATATTTGCTTATAGTTACCAAAATGATGTGAATGAATAAACCAAAAGCTAATGTTGTTAAACTATTACCTAGGGAGAGAGGGAAGGAACAGGTTAAAGTGAACAGAAATAAAACTTTGCTTCTCTGAACATGCCTTTTTTTTGTTGGTTTGACTTTTAGAATTATCTAAACATTTTACATGATTTAAAAGTATTTTTAAGTATTTTAAGCCATATTTAAAAATATAAACTAAAGTAAAACCAACAAACCTACTTATGTATCCAGTTGGAAAATTGCAGAGAAAAACCAATAGAGGGATTTCAAAACTTTATAATTTTTTAAAATTATTTCAATAGATTTAGGGGGGAGAAAAATTGAATTCTCTTACATGTATGTATTGCATAATAGTAAAGTCTGGGCTTTTGGTGTACCCTTTCAGTTGAACATTTTTTTTTCTTTTTTTGAGACAGAGTCTCACAATGTCACCCTGGGTAGAGTGCCATAGCATTACAGCTCACAGCAACCTCCAACTCTTGGGCTTAAGCAATTCTCTTGCCTCAGCCTCCCAAGTAGCTGGGACTATAGGTGCCCACCACAACACCTGGCTATTTTTGTTGTTGTTGTTGTTATTGTTGCAGTTGTCATTGTTGTTTAGCAGGCCTGGGGTGGGTCCGTAACTGCCTGTCTTGGTGTAGGTGGCTGGCCTAACTGCTGATCTACAGGCACTGAGCTAATCATCATCTGAATATTTTACGTTATACCCAGTAGGTATTTTTTCATCCCCTAATTACATAATTTGACTATATATTTCTAGTGTGATATCTCATAAGAATACAGGGAAACTAGAAAAAAATCAAAGCCTTTTCAGTAATCATATCTTGGTGATAGTGACACTTGCTAGTATTAAGTATCATTATTCAAGAATGTTGTCTAAGTATTCTGGATTAAACCTAATACATATTTGTGCTCACAGGTGGGTTTCAGTGTTTAAATAAATATTATAATACTATTTAATAAAGCTGTATACCCCCCTGGCAAATAAGGAACAAAGTAATTTTTTTGAAAACTTGTAAATAATGGAAATTAAACCAGCATTAATTTTGTCTTTCCTTTACAAACTCTATATCAGGGTAACTAAAATTCCTGATGTGCATTTTAGAATTATCACAGCCAATAAACAAGGAAAGAATTACGGAACTAAAATATCACTATTTTATAAACTCCCAATTGAAAAAAAAAATAGACCTAATCAATTTTCTCTGGCTGCAATAGCTGTAACGCATAGAGGTAACAACACTGTGTAACTCTAGGTGGAAATACACAACTATAACCTCTGCCGAAGTCTAGCAAAAAACAAAAAATGTCAATCCCAAATCAGAACACGTCTCTAAGGACTATCAATTTCTCAGAGAGAAAAGTTATATGTTAAATCACTCTAAGAAGTTGCAATTAGCAAAATTTAAATTGCAAGAAATTTTTGGGTTAAATCACCTAGTTTCTTCAATGATAAATTAAAAGAAAAAAATGGAGAGGTAACCTATAGAATGAAGGAAACCCAAGGGACAAATACAGCCAATACAATTTCCAGACCATATTTGTATGTTGATTAGAACAAACTGTTAAAAACAAAAATAAGGAGTGTATTGGAAGAAATTTTATGGTTGACAGTTGATTCATTTAAGCAAGAAATTATTGAGTTATTTTTAGGTGGAATAATGTCACTGAGATATTTCCAAATGCAAAAGTATCTTTTCACAGTAAGCAATATATTGAAATATTTATAACAAAATGATGAAATGTTGGGGATTGGATTCAACATAATCTGGTGTAGAGGGCCTGAGTAGGGAGTAACACAGTTAAAAAGTAATGATTTATATACCAATGTTACTGAAGCTGGATGATGGCATTCATTTTTAATTTGTTCTCTTTCTTATATTTTCTAGATTTAATTACTGTCATATTAAAAGTTGCCACTCTTTAATTTGATACATCTTTTTCACCTACATTCTGGTATCTGTCTAGTCACCCAAATACACACACACACACACACACCAAATATATCACTAATAAAGAACAGTGTCTTGTAATGAATTTGGACACCTAAAAAGAATACATTCTTTAGGAATCATAATTGATGATTGGTGAATCATTACTTTAATTATTTGTTTTGTACTAATGGTATATATTTAAAAAATAAATTTCTAAGTTGTATTTTATACAAAAATAAACAACACCAAATTGCTAAACACAAACAAAATGATAGATACGTGAACATTTTCATTAATAACATTAAAATAAAAAATGTTAAGAGGTTGATACCAATTATTTCTCAAAAGATTCATATAGATTATACTACTAAAACTCAAGTTCTTATTTCAAATGTTTTAGGCTAGTAGATACTTGTAAAATATTGTGCTCTTTATTCATCTGTGAAACTTTTATTTGTGACGTATACTGTTGGGTGTATCTTACAAGGGTACATGTGAAATTCACTAAGTGTACAATATAAATGTTTTAACACAATAACTAAGAAAATGCCATGAAGACTATGTTAACCAGTTTGATGAAACTATTTCAAATATATAAAACCTGCACATTATACCCCATGATAGTGTTAATGTACACAGCTATGATTTAATAATAATAAAAAAAAATCTGGGCCTCGTTTGTCATAGGATATAATACATTTACTACATGTCTTTCCATTTCATTCTTTAGTTGTTTGTTATTCAACTGGTTTTTCCTGATACCAACCTGATGGTAAAGCCAGATGCAAATTAAAGCAATGGAATCGTAGGTCAAAATTTCACATACATTAAAATGAAAACAAAGCCGGGTGCGGTGGCTATAATGCCTATAATCCCAGCATTTGGGAGGCTGAGGAGGTGGATTGCCTGATCTCAGAGTTTCCAGATCAGCCTGAGCCAGAGCGAGACCTCATCTCTAAAAATAGCCGGACATTGTGGTGGGTGGGCACCTGTAGCCTCAGCTAGTTGGGAGGCTGAGGCAAGAGAATCACTTAAGCCCCAGTTTGAGGTTGCTGTGACACCATGGCACTCTACTGACAGTGACAAAGTGAGACTGTCTCAAAATAAATAAATAAAATGAAAATAATAAATTTAGAAAATACATTCACATGTATTCTATGGCCCTTTAAGTGTCAGCTTCCCAGGAAGCAGAAGTCACAATCCTGAGCTGAGAATCCCTGATGGAGGATCATAACTGAGAGTCCTAAAAACATCGCTGAGGAAGTGGGAGGAGGCAAAGAGGAAGCACAAGATTCCTGGTTCTGCTTTAAATGTGGTCCTTTGGTGCAGTTTCCATACAGCACATCCAAGCGTGACTTTTCAATAAGAATCAAATATTTGGTAAATATGGATAAAATGAAGGGATGGATGCATGAATGCCTCTCTTGGGACTCGAGGGTGATGGGCGTGAGTAATGAAGGTTTACGGGAAGATATGCTGAGTAATTACACGTACGTAGAGTATATCCATAATCCCAGAGTAAGTATTAAAACTGCCCCTTTTATTCTCAAAGAGTCTTACTTTAGACAATAAGTAATATGACCACCTTTTGCATAAGTGAACATACATAGGTAAGAAATTATTAGCATTTCCTTTTTGAAAGGTGTATATGGCATACACAGAGCTGTACAGGTTAGGTTCCTCTTCGAAAAAGGACATGCTGTCCAGCTCTGAGGAATGTCGTTAACTGAGGAACTCTAGCTCTCAGACGTTTCAGAGTCCATCTCAGGTTTTGTGATGCCTTCGGCCCTTGACTGAGCAAGGTGGTGGGGGCAGAAGCCACGGTCTTCCCAGGATGGTCCTTGGTGATAACTCGAGCAGGTGGGCTAAGCCAGCCTCACCGTTTTCACCCAGTGCAGGGCTCCCCTGACATAATCATTTCCCTGAGTCCCTCACTGGGCTCCATTTGTCAGATGTGTGTTATGACCCGACCGAGTCCTCCATTTCTAGTCCTTTCGTCAGCCAGGAATTTTGTTTTCTTTTGTACATCTGACTCTGTCTCGGACACTGTTTCCCAGACAACCCAAGCCCACAATCCGTAACACTTGCTTTTAAAAGTTATATTCATGTATGCACTGGAAATCTAGCATCATCACAATGTTTTAAGGATTCCCGGTTTATGTCTGAGGTCTAATTATTTAGTGTAGCTCTGTTTAATGTCTCCATGGGACGTGTTCCTGGGTGTCTAGCGGTAGACTAGCACGAAGGCACACAGAAAAGGGAGCTCCTTCTCAAAGAGAAAACGCCAGGTGAACTTGCAAACGCTCTGCTGAGAGAAAACTATCCTTAAGGTCCAAGTTCCTGGGCAGACTTGGACGTGATCTTTTTCTCTTTTTATCTCTCTGCTTTGCTGCAAGTGATAAAGGAAGCAGAGGCTTGAGGGGGGAATTTATAAGGCAAATATAACCTTTGGTTTGATGCACAGTAAGCTGACAGTTAAAGGTGTATCAGGCTAGATAAATGTCAAAAGCCAAATAAAAGCCTTGATAATAAGCTGTACGGAGGCTAAAATCCAGAACCCTGAAGCATGAAAGAAGGATTAATCTTTAAAAACAAATTTTAACCCTAATGGCAACTGACCAATGTGACTTAGGATATTGTGATAAACTCAGAGTTGGAAGGATGGTGAGGGTGGGGAAAAGAGGTTAGTCCCCTCTAACTTAAGATAGAAAAGACACCATTTGCATCAAGACTTTTGTATTTATTTAGCTCTTTTAAAAATAGTGTGGAGGCAAACAAATAATGCTTGTTATGAACTGTGTCCCCTAAAATTCTTGTTAAAATCTTTTTTTTTTTGTTTGTTTGAGACAGTCTCACTCTGTTGCCAAGTAGAGTGTGGTGCCGTGGTATCATAGTTCACAGCAACCTCAAACTCTTGGGCTTAAGAGATCTTCTTGCCTCAGCTTCCCGAGTAGCTACCTGTGCCACCATGTCTGACTAATTTTCCAATTTTTAGTAGAGACAAAGTCTTACTCTTGTTCAGGCCGGTTTCAGATTCCTGAGCTCAAGCATTCCACATGCCTCGGCCTCCCAGAGTGATAGGATTATAGACATGGACCATCATACCCAGCCTATATATTAAAATCTTAATACATAATATCTCAAAATGTCCCTCAGTGTCTACCTCCAAATAGGGTTTTAAAATGGGGTCATTAGGGTAAGCCCTAATCTAATTTGACTGGTACTAAATGTATAGAATCATAGCATTTTAGGCTGCAACAAGCTAAGCGAATCATCCCTATTCTTCACTGCATTATTATAGCAAAAACTATTAAAAATTTATAGTTAAAACTTAAGTGCCTTGATAATAAGCTAGTAGATCCTTAAATTATGGTAGATCCTTATAATGACATGATAAATGATAAAGCATATCTATACTTATGCACTATATATTTTACATTGATAATATCCATAATAAATGGGGTCAGAAGCCATGTATAGGTATACATACTAAGTGTTCACTCTGTGTCTGCTTTGCTGTATCTCATTTTCCTGTTGTTTAATAGGTCTCTTAATAGGTTCTTGAATGGATTCTCAAACTTCTTGACCTAGTTCAATCTCAATCCAGAATAATTAATTTCAATTTCAATATTTTTTGAGATAGAGTCTCACTCTGTTGCCCTGTGTAGAGTGTTGTGGCATCTTCATCGCTTTATTATATTACTATGTTATTTTATTTAGTATAAAAGAAACTTTGAAATTACCTTTGTAACTTTATTTTTTATTTGTTTTATTTTATTTTTGTTTTTATTTACTTATTTATTTTTGAGACGGAGTCTCACTCTGTGCCTTGGGTAGAGTACCATGGCATCACAGCTCACAGCAACCTCAAACTCTTGGGTTCAAGTGATCATCTTGCCTAAGCCTCTAAGTAGCTGGGACTATAGGCACCTGCCACAACACCTGGCTAATTATTTTTCTATGTTTATTAAAGACAGGGTCTCACTTTTGCTCAGTGTGGTCTTGAACTCCTGAGCTCAAGCAATCCTCCTGCTCCGGCCTCCCAGAGTGTTAGGATTACAGGCATGAGCCACCATATCTGACCTAATCTTATTTCTAACTCAAAGAATTCCGCCCCTTTTTTCAATGGCCAGGCTTAAGGTTCTAGTGACTTTCAGTGAGAACAGGATGGGGATAGTTCCATTATTCCTCCTCCCTCTCTCCCTCTCCTTAAAGCTGAAAGTGTCCAGGGATCTGCTCTGGGATTCCTCTAGTTCTGTATCTCATGCACTGCCAGACACAGGACCAGGGAGGGCTCTACAGGGCAAAATCTAGGAGAAGGAAGTCCAGTGAAAACTGCAATATTGATGGAACTAAGACACAGGAAGATAGAGGAATGTTCACGGGGCAATGCCACAAGCTCAAACTGGAACTCCATCCTGTCCCCCACCCTCAGAGTTTTCCCCTGGTCACTTTTCTCAGCCTAACTTTGGAGATACTTGATTGGCTTTAATGCTCATGATTAAAACCTGTACAGAAAAATTCAACTGTGGATATAAACATTCCCCATACACTAGCAAGGGATCATTTTCTCCAAATGTTTGTTTTGATTTCTGCAGGGTACAGTCCTCAGCTTATTCTTTTCTTTGTTAAAATTAAATCTCTAAAGTGAAAACATTTTCTCTACTTGCAAATGCTAGTAAGGGGCTGCCAGTCAGCCTAAAAAAGAATAATCTACTTATATTTCAGAGTCATGAAGTTGTGCAAGAAGAAAGGCTCTGTGGGTTTTGTTTATATCACAGAAAAAGAAAATATGTTCAGAGTTTACTTGGGAGGTCCTTGGATTACTAGTCTACCTGTAGTTCTGTGGGCCTGAAATGATCAAGAATTACTTTCTGCAATAGGAACAGCCTTCGTTTTCTTCTCTCACTACCTTCATCAGTAAGGTTCAGCAGTTCCTACCTTTCTGGTAAGCTTTCTGCTTAGCCATCATTTTCCCTATTATTAAGGTGTGAGGTTTTGAAAAATAAATTATGACCTGTACCATTATAGCCAAAGCAAGTCAACAAGTCAAACAGAGCACATTCCCTGCTCATCTCGATGTGTGTGTTTATCCAGTGAGGAACTGGATAAAGGGTGATAGTGGAAAGCATGGGGAAAGAGACTAGCTTCCTACTCCAGTTATTTTATTCCCTGTCTCAGAGGTTCTAGACATTGGTTACATGTTAGCATCATCTAGGGACATTTTCAGATTTACCAAAGCTTAGATCACTCTCTCAATAGCCAAGTTAAATGACCTACAGTAGAGTTCAAGCTTTTGTATTTTTAAAAACTATTTCTGCATCATTCTTATGTGCAACCAGAATTGGGAAAGCTTAGGAGCTGTAACAATCAAGTATGAGCATGGACAGGAGTAAATGTGCTCTTCAAAGCACCATATTAATTAATAATGGGACCTGCATAAACACACGTAGAGCAAGCTGACCAAATAAAACAGTCAGAATATAGAATTAGATGGAGGTATTCTATTTACTCTTCCAGAAAATGGAAGGTTGGATAACCCCTGACTGCAGAGTGAGCTCACTATTTTTTTTTTTTTTGAGACAGAGTTTTATTATGTCTCCTTCAGTAGAATGCTGTTGCATCACAGCTCACAGCAACCTCAAACTCTTGGGCTTAAGTGATTCTCTTGCCTCAGCCTCCCAAGTAGCTGGGATTACAGGTGCCTGCCACAACACCGAGCTATTTTTTGTTTGTGGTTGTCATTGTTATTTGGCAGGCCTAGGCCTGGTTTGAACCCGCCAGCTCCGGTGTATGTGGCTGGTGTCCTAGCTGCTGAGCCACAGGCACTGAGCTGCTCCCAATTTTTTTAAAATCATTCTCAATTTTTAATTATTCTTGGAAGCAGGATCTAGATTAAGCATAGATCCTATCCTTAACAGTCTCAGAGTTAGACTCCCTCATATAATGTCTAAGTATTTCAAAAGATTTCCCCCAAAGGAGGTTTCAAGATGAGTTTTTAAAGAAGTGAGAAACATAGATGGAATTGGCAGGTTGGGGAATTACATGTAAATGGAACATTGGGAAAAGGGAGAGTGGAGGGGACAGGAAGTGGGGAGAGAAACAAACATGTTACTCAGCCATGGCAAGTTATTTCCTTAAATGAAATTATAAACAGCTCATTTGCATTCATTGTGATAGGAAAGCATAGAAGAGTATAAAGAAGAAATATTAGTCATCTGCAATCCTACCACCTGGAAATAACCAATGTAACTATTTCTTGTACTTTTTGCCTATTTAGATGTGTCAAAAACCTTTTATTTCTATTTGATATTTACCATTATATTTGGACACACGATGGACACTTTGCATATATTAAATAAATTCAGTAACGTTGGCCTCAATTATATCAGACCATTGAGACCCATCTGGTGATTTTTTATCAACATTTAGCTTTTGCTTTCTTGCAGTATGGGCTTCGTATGTCTTTGTTAACAGTTTGGAGCATAATAAGGCTTTTCTTACTTTCCTAGATTAAAGAGCAAAAGGCAGAGTTGCTCAGTTTTGTTTAAGCTGAAAAAATAGCAAGGACTTTTAAATTAGATAAAAGAAAGATGCTAAATCCATTGTACCAATCAGATTTGAATCACTAGAGCAACCAACTCTGTGTGTGTGTGTGTGTGTTGATGGTCTTGGAAAGACAACTCTTTTTCTTCCAAAGGAAAAAGCTTATCAGCTTTTAGTTCACTATTAATCATAATTTCTAAATTTCCTAGCAATTATGATTAGCTTGACCTAATTAATTAATTTTCTTCCTCTTAATAACTGAGAATTTCTGGATCTATTCAGGAATTCAAATTTATAATGAAAATATAAATGTATTGATTGATCCTTTGCCTCTGTTGTGTTGGTTATTTGAGATACAGGGCAACTATTATATAAATCTGGATGCCTTCTGTTAACCTGAATGCCAGAGGCAAAGTTGCTCCTATTAAGTCTCTCTCAGTCTGTCTTCACACATCTACAGTAACTCATGCTGCCTGTAGGTATAAGGGCACTCCACGTGTCAATGAACCCTCTCTCTCGTGGGAAAAAGAAAACACTCGTCAAGTTGTCTTCTGTCCTTCTTCTCTTGTTTCTGACTTAGGCACTGTTTCTCAGCCTCAGCACTACTGACATTTTGGTTGGATCATTCATGGCCATGCAGGGCTACCCAGTCAGTGCCTTGTAGGACGTTCAGCAGCATCTCTGGCCTCTACCAACTATTAACAGTTACCCACAGAACTCCTTAAGTTATGACAACCAAAAATGCCTTCCAAACATTGCCAAAAGTCTAGGGGAGCAAAATTGACCCCATTTGAAAATGGCTAACACGATATTAGCACACATAGGTTTTCTGCACTAACCCTCTCAGGTAATGTATTTATATTTTTGATATTGATTTGATTTCAGGTCCTTAACACTACGCTAGTGATCCTGAGCATTGAAACCTTGGAACCACATTCTGCATGTTGGAACCATTCATCTTCTAAAAACTATTAAAGTCCAAGCATATCTCTAGGAATTGGGTCTGGAATTGGGCTCAAGGAATTATTTAACTTTCCAGGGGAGTTAATATGCAGAGAGCAGCGTTCTCCTTGCGTGTCTGAGCGACAATGGAGAGTTGAACTTATGCCGCTCACATCCTTGCATCCCATTACGAGAGCTGTCACCCATTTTGAAAGTATCCTCAAGTAACTTCACTGATCCAGCTAGACTTCCCCTGGTGCTTTCATAAAGGAAGATATTATGACACTTATGGAAATAAACTCTGTGTTTTTGTTTAATTTCTTTTTTTCTGGCAACTAGCAAATGTCATACTGACTCAGTTTATATTCAAACATGTAATAGGTTCTTCTAAGTAAGATTATTCTGACTTGGCAAGGGAAACACTTTCTAGACTTCAGACTAAAAACTTGTAAAATATAACTTTTTATTATTTCTTTAGAGGAGAGAGACATATCTTAAAATTCGAATTACACTGGTGTATGTGTTGAATGCGTGTGTGAGCCCAGCAAGTACTTCATAGGTAATAGTCCTCAGTGATCAACAAGGTCAAGCTATGGACTGTATTTTCTTCTATGCAGTGCTCTTAAGGGGATTAAAATTTGAAAAAAGAAAACTAAGTGAGCTAAATGTATCTCTTGATCAACTCAATGCCCCTCACCATTTTGATATACGGAGGTACCTAATTAATATAGTATATCTCCTGGAATTTTTATCTGCAGCATATTTTTCTTTCTTTGAAAGTGGTAATGCACTTTCGTTTGGAACACAAATTCTATTTACTGTGTTGCTGTGGATTATCACAGGGCTATGTCCTCACCTCCAGTGCCAGGAACGGTGACATAACACAACAGCACTGATTCTAACCCAGAATCCCCACAAAGACGCATGTGATGCTAGTTAGCCAGTTACAATCCTCTGACAAAATTTTCTGTGTTGAAGGTTAAAAGGTAGCTCTCAACTCCTCTTGGAACTTGAACCAAAAATATATAAGCCTTTGGCTGTCGGCAGCCATCCTTGCTGGTACATAGCAATTGCCTCTGTGATTTTTGAGAGAATGAGGTCAGCAGTCATGGGATGTAAAAGTTAGTGACAGCAGTTTTTAATAGATATTTCAGATGATAAGCTGCCCCAAGGACATGATCCAATGAAGGGGAACTGCTTCCCTATAACTTTATAGATACCCCATATATAACTAGTGTATCTGAATTTTAATCAAAGGCATTGCCTATAATCATTTTTGTTTTATTGTTATTATGTTCATATGAAACAATATAGTTCACACCAAATCCTCCCAAAATAAAATGAAATTGTATTTTCATTGTGAACAGGGGAGTAGGGAATAGCAGTCTATCTTCCCCTATGATTTTGAATAACCCTCTATGGTGTGTCTATTTAGCCAAAGGAGACCAGATGTTTTGGTTATCACACTAACAAAGAATGAGTGGAACCTGACTTTGTCATACCAGATTTGAAATAATTACAATCCTCATGTTATAAGACATTAGCCCTCAAACTTGAAGGTCAGGTTGTGCTTTGAATCTCAACCTTATGGGTGGTCAAGGAGGCAATGCACAGTGGGGCAGAGATCAGCTAAGGTGAATGGTATGCAGAAGCTTGCAATGATTTGATTGGTGCTTTGCAGACTAGAGCAGATTCGAAGTTCCACATTTCTAGGACTGGTTGTCGGTTGTTTCCGTATTCCTCACAGTGCAAGTACTTACCTGTTTACAAATCAAATATACAACAATACAAGTGTCTATCCCACAGAGATACAGAAGAAAAATAAAATTCTCTTTGCAAACAGGGGATCATAGATAATGATGACCCAGGCCAAAGTCTTCATGGCAATATACTTTGAGAGTTTAAGAATATTGTGTCCAAAAGTCCACTTTTGGTCCTGTTTGAGCCCTCTAGCCTCAGATGATTCTTCTCCACCCAGAGTGCCACTGTCTCTGCCCATAAACTACATCTAAAAGGATAGTTGTAACTTTCTTTGCAACAGACCAACATCCTTCTCATCCGTATATTTAGATCTTGTGTAATCTCTATAATGGAAATCCCTGTTCTTTTGTATATGCCACACAATTCAGAATGAATGTTTTCACATAGTAAGCACTGATTATTTGGCTTGTTAATTTAAGAAAATGTATGTATTACCATGCCAGCAGTGAGGAAAAAAACAAAAGATCATGGAAAAGATGAATTTTTAAATGTAAACAACCATTAGCTCGTTTGTTTTAAGCAATAAGGCAGAATGAAGATTTTCAGTATTCTTGTTAAAAATTGTGTCAACCATCAGTTGTGTGCAAATAAAATGAATGCTTCCTATAAGGAAGGAGAAAGTTCACAGTGGGCAATCAAACTTGTCAAAATTCATGGAAATGTAACAATGGTAAAGTGGGGCTTGTAAGTGTAAAGTTTTTGTGTTAATAGCCATTTCAAATGTCACTAAAACAAACGATTTGTGTATGATGGCACTCTCATAAGCAGGCACATCATTAAGACCAGCATGACACTTTCTCAGCTGAGGTAAAAGCCATTTTACCACCTATTTTATAGGTTCATTCCAAATGATTTTCAACCTTTCAGGAAAATTGTTTTGCATCAGAAAAAGAAAAGCCTGAAAACATTTCAATGAATCATTAGCAATAGCATTTTCTATTCAAAATATCAGACACATCATTTATAAATAAAATCTGCACACAGCCAATTTATGTACATGTAATTTCAATTCATGGACTATAAAATAATTTTATCTTATGAATTTTGTTTTGTATTGTGTGGTCTCTGAATCGTTGCCTTAGTTAAACATATTTTAATATCTTCTTCAAGGTTCAAAGAACATGGTATCCAAATTGGATAATCCTCTCTCCTTCCACCAAAGTGAACTGTATAGTAGAAATTTCATTCATACGTGTATTGGGCCCCACTTTGTCTTCTTTTCTTGAGCCAGTGGGATCGGTCTTCCAAAACTTAACTGAAGGTGTGTTTTCATATAGGGGAAGAGTACAGAATCATGACATCGAACCTCTTCCAGATACGAGGTACTCTCATGGGATAGTAGGGTGATAAAAAGCCAGAAGAGATAGTTATCAGAAAAATAAAACAGGCAAAAAGGGGGAAGAAATTGCCCTGGAAACACTCTTTCTCTTGTGCAAGTGTGTTGCTTCTCTAGAGCTCAGTGAAGTTGAGATTAAGACATTTTATTTCTCTCTCTACCTAGCTGGGAATACTGTGGAGCCACCCCAAAGTCTGAAAAGAGAACTGATCAGTCGATGATACTAGCAAGCATTTGACTTTCAGATCTCAGCCCCCGAATCCCCATCATTCATCCACACTGGATGTTGTCATCACTATTGGTTCATTTTTTTTTAATGTAAAAGGTTTTGAATTTCATACCAAACTAGGAAAATGTATAGATGAAATCCCAAATTACTTAATCAAACATAAGGTTTTTATTTTATTTTGTTTAATAAAAGCTAGTGTAATACAAATCAGGCCATGCTGGGTGCACACTGTATGTTTTGGACCCCTGGGCAGAGTAGGTAGGTCTGCTTTTTAGATTCCAGGATGTCAGCCCGGGGAGCTCCTGCCAGGGACAAGCGCTTGGCTCTGCCGTGGCCTAGAATAGGAGTTCACGTCTGTAAGGTACAGATTTATCTTCTGAGATTAGGATAGGATTGGTGACTAGATCAGGAATAGAATACACATTAAAGGAGGTGATGTGTATGGAGCACTAAGCACTGTTCCTGGTATATAAGGTATGACAATTAAGTTAGTGAACCCATCCTAGAAAAAGTGCTGCATACCTCATTGCTGAACATCACTGTGGTCACCTTCCATGTCCTCCCCTTGGGCAGCTCTGCTGTGAGGCCAGTGCCTGGTTCACCTTCCAAAGCAATTTTAGAACTCTTTTTCTAAAATGGTCATCAGAGCTATCATTGCACAAAAGTCTGGAAATTAAGTTTGTGAACTTGTCCTAGAAAAAATGCTTTGAAGGATGGATGAGGCACCAGTACTGGTGCACAGCTGCCAAGGGGAGTACTTGGAAGGTGATTGGAGTGATATGCAACAATGAGGTATGTAGTACTTTTTCTAGGATGAATTTGCTAACTTAATTGTCAGACCTCATATCTGGAGGTTTCCAGAAGTAGTTTTTGTGAACATTTATGCACCTTGGCTCCCTGCATTGTGGTTTACTTCTTGCCAATTGTAAGCATCCAGCCCTGTCCACACTGAGGACTACTCAAACTGGCATTTCATTCACTATTTGTAAAGGAAACTAAAAGAAGCCTGTAGAGACAATATTGAAAGGCTTGAAAATAAGTGGTGGTTAGTCTATTAGACAAGTTCTTGAAGATTCTCCACATTTTCCCCCAGAAAAATCTATAACTATAGTATCTATTTTTATAAATTAGTAATAGGTCACGTGTCAAATTACCGATGATGTAATATTTCACCTTGTAATTTGAACTGAATGCATGAAATGACCATATATCTGACATAGTGTGACTAGACATTAATGTGACCCAAACTGAACTTGGACATCCTGACACTGATTATCTTCCCTAACATGACTGGGTTGGAAGTGTGGCAGAGACCACCTAGCTGCCACCAAAAAGTCATGTCCCCTTCCGCCATAGACCATAGTTGTTGCTGGAAACTGCTAACTTCTTTCCCAGACTCCATTCACTGCTATGTTAGCAAACACATTTCTACAAGTGGATGTGAGTACAAGGAATGTGCATCAATTTCAGGATGAGGCTGAGAAAAAGAAAGTGCCTTCTCTTCCCCTGTCAACTGGATCCAGGGGACTCTGAGGCTCAAGGGATGTCAAACTACACAATGGAAGAAGTTGTATCCCAAATCAACACACAGACAGTGACCCATTGACCAGGAATGCCTGCAATGGGGCATTCTGTAGCAATTAATGAACCTTAATTGTGGTGAGCCACTAAGATCTTAGAGTTTTGTTACATCCATTTGTGCTTTCATAACTAATAATGCAGTTAGCCTAATCATTCACTGTTGTTTTAAATATCTCTCAGCTCTTCTGGATTTCTTACCTCTCCATTGGCAAATTTTCATCATTAACTCAGAGTTAAGTTTTTAGACATCACCAAAAGCCATTCAAAGTCAGCGTGTAGAAAGCTTAGGTGTAGAAGTTCTCCATGTATTATTAAAATAGTTTCATTAGGTAAGCACATAGATAATCTTGGCAAAATTAACTCCTTAATAAAGTGACATTTTATCATAACAGCACTTCTACTGAGAGCCATGTAACATGGCCTCTTTGTATCATGCTTGAAAGTCTTATCATGTTGACCATCACTACTGCTCAGAAGACCTGGTTTCTGATTCCAGCTCTGCTTAGCAGCTCTAAGCCTTGACATGGTGTAATGGAGATAAAAATGTCTGCATTAATTATTGCCCAGCATGATTGTAAGTAATGCGGTAATGCATGTACAACACTTGCAAATAGGAAAAGGTTAAGGTATTTAAGACCCTCTGTAGTTGGACTGCATAACATTGGACCAATATTCAGAGGAGACTGTGGATGGAACTTCTGAGACCATAGCTTAAGGTACTAGTGATTTAGCCCTGCATCTGGTGCATACAGCTCACTGAATGGTAGCTACCATGATCGCCTTTTTGGCCTCATAGGAGCAAGGCATCAATACCAGCTACTGATTCAGATTATAGACAGTGATCTAGACAGAAAATTAGCAAGAAAAATTTTAGCCATTGACAACACAATAAGTAGGGAGCTGTGTTAAACACATAGAGTTAATAAATTCTCCAGTGAGCTTATGCAGTGAGGACATGAAATAGCAAAAGTTATGCCTAATTTGTTTCTACGATGATTAAGAAAATGTCATTGTGAGCTCAGGAATTTTGTTCCTGAATTTATACAAAAGATACTAACCATGAATCTTGAATTTCTTTTATGTT
The DNA here is from genome assembly GCA_963574655.1 of Perodicticus potto. Taxonomy (NCBI): domain Eukaryota; kingdom Metazoa; phylum Chordata; class Mammalia; order Primates; family Lorisidae; genus Perodicticus; species Perodicticus potto. The sequence goes on along the minus strand of CAUYRH010176179.1, from coordinate 1,946 downwards.
CCTTTGTGAAAACTAAATGAACTCATTTATGATTTGGTTGTGTATAAACTAGAGGAAATAGCATTGCAATTGTAAATTAACCGATTCATTTGAACATTGTTCTGGTGTAGCAACACGTATCTGGCAAATGTAAATACGTCCTTTGCACCCTATGCAATTTTATTAATTGGCTGATTATTTGGGGTCACTGTCTTTAATAGTCACATTACAAGTACAGCTTAATTTCTTTCTTTAGAGCAAAAAATGGAACATTTGGAGAGAGAATGTGCACAGGCTAAAGCAGGAGGAAATGTAAGAGGAATAAGTCAGTGGTTCTCAAAGTGTGGCCCTCAGAGCAGCAGGAGTGGCATCATCTGGAAACTTATTAGAAATGCAAAATTTTAGACCCCACCTTAAGACATACTAAATAGAAAATTCTATGGGTGGGTTTCAGGAATATGAGCCCTGCAGGTGATTCTGATGCAAACTAATGGATTGCAGGTGTGTGCAGAAGCTAACTCCCGGGAGAAGAAAGAGCCAGCAGAGTTGTACAGGATGGGCTGAAGGGACAAATAAAGGCGTGGGGCTGTGGGTCTTGAAGTTATACAAAGCCAAATCTTCATCTTAAGAGCAAAAGGAAAACAAAATTGATTGATTTAAGCATGATGCAATTTGAGGGTGACAAGATGAAATTTGCCTTTTAAAAAGATCATTCTGGTTATGGGATAAAGAGTGTATTGAAGGGGGCCACATACAATATTATATTTCCCTTAGAAGTGTCATAGGTTTGCACATTTAGCTAAACTACAATTTGGAAGTATGAAGAAACTATAGCTCCTTTAATTTATTTGAAACTGATCTGATCTTCTTTGTGAAAATACACATGCTTTATTAACAGTAAAACCAGAAAGTCTGAACTAGTAATTAGTGATCATTTAACTATATTCTAAAAATCTGAGTTCTCAGTTGACAGTCTAATGTCTGACAATTACTAAGTCTTAGAATGTTTTTGAATTCACATCTTTAAATAGGAAAAATAGCTATTTTTCTTCCTCACCGACGTTTTGTACTTTTGTTGTTGTTGTTGTTTGAGACAGTCTCACTTTGCTGCCCTGGGTAGAGTGCTGTGCGTGGTGTGGCATCATCATAGCTAACGTCAACCTCAAACTCTTGGGCTGAAGCAATCTTCTTGCCTCAGCCACCTGAGTAATTGGGACTTCAGGTACCCACCACAATACCAGGCTATTTTTAGAGATAGGGCCTTGCTCTTGCTCAGACTGGTCTCAATCTCCTGAATTCAAACAATACACCTGCCTTGACCTCCCAGAGTACTAGGATTATAGGCGTGTGTCACCATGCCCAACCATCACTGAAGTATTTTAATGATCTTATTACACAATGGATATGAGGGGTCTGACAGTTAAATCTGAAAATTTGTTCTAGAAAAAGTGCTACTTACCTCATGGCTATATGTCACTATGATCACATTCTAAGTACTCCCTTTGGGAAGCTCTGCTCTGACACCTGTACCTAGTCCACCCTTCTAAGAAATTTTGTTTTTTGTTTTTTTTTTTACTGAAGCATAGCTGTGTACATTAGTTCAATCATGGGGTACAGTGTGCAGGCCTCACATACAATCTGAAATATTTTCATCCACCTATTCGACATAACGTTCATACGATTTTCTCATTTACTGTGTGAAAACATTTGTGTTCTGCATTTAGTAGGTTTCTCCTGACCCTTCAAAGATGCACCTCAAGTGTGATCCCACCCTTTATCCTCTCTCCCCCGACCTTCTCCCTCCCCTTCCCTCCCTCTCCCCTTTTCCCATCTTCTTGTGCAATAGTTGGGTTGTAGTCTTCACATGAAAGATATAAATTTGCTTCATATTAGGGTTGTATACATTGGATACTTTTTCTTCCATTCTTGAGATACTTTGCTAAGGCGAACATGTTCCAGCTCCATCC
>CAUYRH010176167.1:0-12563 GCA_963574655.1 Perodicticus potto | reverse complement strand
CTTGTCAATATGTTGTTTAGGATATTGCATCCTCATCTATAAGTGAAACATGTTTGTAATTTCTCTTTACAACAATATATTTTCTCTAATTTCAATATCAGGTGTATCCTGATCATGTAGAATGATATTGAAATATTTCTTGTATTGTTTATAAGATATCTGGAATTGCTTGTTTTGGAAAAAAAAAATTCAAACAGTACCAAAAAATGCAAAAAAAAAAACCTGAATGTCAGCTACATATGGCACAAAGAGGCATTGTCAGTATTATCTTCATACTTCAGGAAATCTAAATTTCACAAGAATACTGTTTTTCAGCATTTTCTATTTGTAGTTAACATGTAAATGTTTTTATAATCAAAGAACTGTTGGAAGTGTTTATTATTATAATGATATGAGTACATATGCTGTAGTTTAACTCGCACTTTTTTTTTTCTGTATAAGGGCACATAGTAAATAAAAAAAGTAATAAATATATATAAAAAAAGAGTTTATAAAGAACACTTGTTCTACATTTATATAATTATTAAGAGCCTAAGGTGAACCCCTGAACTTTTTCGTAATGCTTTCTTGTATGTTATATGAAAAATTATAAGATATGGTAGAGTTTAGGACTAAGGGAATTTGGGAAGAAGAGTAGTAATTGCATATATATTTCTTCAATGACAAAATTTACTGTACATTTAACACATGCTTGAGCTGAGCAAAGTAGTTCTTTGTGGGATATTATCTACAGGCTTATTGTGGCTCAATTATTTGAGAAACTCCAACATTTCAGCTCTAGTTCAAATATATTAACTGGGATGGGGGAAGTCAGTATTGAGAAAAAGCTAAGGGAGTTTGTTGAGTCTGTAATGAAAAAAAATATTAAAAACGCATGGAAATGCAATTCCATCAATGTAGTTTTTGACACAGCTTTTCTCAATTTTGTTTTTGATTCATGGTTTGAATCAAGAACTTGGAACTTATAAAGTTCTATTACATTTATTTGAACTCAAGGCATATATGTAGGGTTTTCAGGAATACTCCTATCAAACAGCTGCAGCCAGAGCCAATTGAAAAACAGTTGGAGAGTGTAGGCTATGATTTCTGAAACATCTCAGCTGATTTCACTACTGTGGCATGTCAAACATTGCAGTCACCTCAGACTCTTCTCTGTCTCATGTCCAAACATCAAATATATCCACTGACCCTTGGAAATACAACCACAGTCTAGCTACTTCTTTCCCACCACCCGTGCCTTTATCCTAGTCACACTACTAATTTCTCCATTGATCTAACTGCAATATTATTTCATATATAATAGTAGAACTTCTGTAAGTTGACCAACCACCCATGCGATGGTGACAAACTGGTCAATACACATAGGTGGTCAAATAAAGAAGTAAGCCTCCCCTACTGATATGTATACGTGCTGCATATCCAGTCTGTGAAAATTAGGTCAGCTTCAGGAGGTGCCCAGGGTAGGGAGGAGTCAACTATGAGGTTCTGCCGTCTTCCTCTTTCTTCCCCTTCTGTCACTCCAGTGTGTTTCCTACAGAACTACAGAATGCTCCCTGAAACATGCAAGTCAGATGATGTCATGCTTTTGTTTTAAAATCCTCCAATGGATTAAAATACAACGTAAAACTATTTTAAATTGCGCATGAACTTATGGACACATCATATGTGAGTAAAATACAAAATCTTGTTGTTTTTTCAAAACAGAGTCACACTTTGCCACTCTGGGCAGAGTGTCGTGGTATCATAGCTCACAGCAACCGCAAACTCTTGGGTTTCAAGAGATGCTTTTGTCTCAGCCTCCTCAAGTAGCTAGTCGCCTTCCACGATGCCTGGCTAGTTTTCCTATTTTTAGTAGAGATGGGGTTTTACTCTTGCTCAGACTGGTCTTGAACTTCCGAGCTCAGGTGATCCCCTCACCTCAGTTTCCCACAGTGTAGGATTACAGGCATGAGCCACCATGGTCCCAGCCCTCAACTTCACCTCTGTAAGTTAAGCGTTCCTCTCCCTCTTAGCGAAAGGCACAATGGCCTTTGTTCTCTGGAAAACACACCAAGCACACTGTGGCCTGCAGGGGGTGTGGGGTGGGGTGGGGGTGGGGTCCTTTGTCCTTGCTTTTCCTATAATCTGGAAGGTTCTGTCACGTCCTTTGGGGTCTTTGCTGAACTGTCATTTTAGGACAGTTGCCTTTGCTGACCTCACATGCCCTCCTCCACTCTACTCCATACTTCTTCTTCAATTCTGCTCCATAGCTCATAGTTTGGGCTGCATGTTAGATATTAGCCCCTCCCTTTCTCTGTCTTTATCAACAGAAGGCATGCCTATGAGAGCTGGAGGTTTCTTTGTTTTGTTCATGTTTATAGTGCCAGCAACCTCAACAGCATGAGCACAGGGTAACTTCTCAGAAATACTGCAGAGGGAAACACTGTGCTGGGGAGGAGCGATTTCTTTAAGCCTGAACAGTACTCTGGTCCTGTGCCGATGGCATGATACATCAGTGACTCTGAATAGCAGGGGTTGACTCTTACTTTCAACACTTGCATTTCCAGTCAATACAGCTTCTCATCCCTAATTCAGGGGCCCTGCTATCAGCAGAAACTAAGTCAGGAGGAGGGAGTAGAGAATCGAGATGCCCTTGTCTGACTCACCATGGCTATGGCCTCAATTCTGTACTCTGCCATATAGAAGCGGCTGTCTCTCACATATCCACTGTAGCTGGGGATGAGAACCGAAGCAAGCTTGTCAGGCAGCAGGCAGAGGGGAAATGATAGCGGAGTTAGGGGCATTACCTCTGGAAATCCTGAGATAGTTCAGCTCCTCAGGAGTCTACTGACAAGCAGCAAGTCCTTTCTTAGTTCTTCTCAGATTTAAAATTCCTCCTTGCTAGTTTATTAGAGAATTAAGAAGGCACAATGTCCCTTTACTGCTGATCTCTGAAGTGACACACAGGGTCCCGTACCTATGTTATTACTAAAATATATTCCCTCCGCTGCCCCATAGTTGGCAATATTCCTGGCTGCATTTGTTATCTGATTCATTCTCTAGATGCCATCTGTTTATTGAATACCTGCTACATGCTAAGCACTTGGCCAGGTGCTGGGGTGTAGTTAGGAATCAATTAGACATGGTACTTTCTCTAAAGAGATTGGTAAGCTAGCAGCAGAGGCAGCATATAGTGCTAGACCGCCTTACTGTGGTCCCCAAACCCTGGCTGCAGAGCGGTACTGGTCCATGGTCTGTTAGGAACCTGGTGGTACAGCATCACCACCTGAGGTCTGCCTCCTGCTCCATCCCATCACCTACTCCTGATCCATGGAAAAATTGTCTCCCATGTAACTTGTCCCTGGTGCCAAAAGGGTTGGAGACCGCTGCCGTACAGGTACGATCCTAAAGTAAATGGGATGCCTTGACAATGAAAAACGTAGGGAACTATCCCACTTGGGGGCATGATGTTCAGGCTGAAAGTTGAACAAGGACTAGACCTTGGGGAAGGGATAGAATAGGGGGTGTATTAGGAAAGAGACAACACAGGCCTGGGTGTAAGGTGGGAGGGAGTATGGCATATTCAACAAGCAAAAGATGGATCACTGGATGCCTTGGAAAAAAAGGGAGGAGAGAAAAAGGGAGTGTGGATACAGAAGAGAGGGCCAAATCCTGCAAGCACAGCAGGCTTCCTTATTGAGGGAAAAAGTCTCTGAGTTGTGTCTGGCAGGGAGGTGGCAGGAGCCAATCTGCATTTTCAGAAGTCTGCTCTGATTGCTGTGTGCAGAAAGCACGAAGAGGAGAGAGGCCTCCCTGAAGGCCACTACAGGTCTCCACCCAATAGTGTGGGGCTTGCACTAGGGTATATGTGGTAGAGATAGGGGAGAAGGAAGAACAGTCAGGTTGACCAAGTAGCTAGGCAATGGAAGAAATAAAACAAGTCTGGAGGCTCAAAACAGCTATATTTCATCATGCATGTCATTTTCAAGATGAGCTTTTGTTTTCATTGCTGCAATGCATATTTTGTCCCCAATTTGCATCCACTTCACCCCTACCCTGACCACATTACTTTGCTACTGAGTTGCCCGTAATTTGCATTCCATTTTTCCAAAACCTTAGAACTGAGGTACAGCACCTTGAAGTCCTACCTAACCTTCAGAAGGGCATAGTTAGCCAGATTCTGAAGATGAGGGGAAACTTGTATTTATTCAGTTGTATGGGTGACACTTCTCTAGGGGCTGACGTTATAGATCACAAAACATAATGACCTGCTAAATTTTCCTAATCAACATAACCCAGTGCAAGCAAGTGCACCTCAGTCTTATTAAATCTTGTAAATACTGTGGAGAAAACAACAAACACACACACAAAACCCCACAACTCTCAAAATTTTCCTTGTTCAGGCAATTATGAAAAGTCAGATAATTTTTACTTATTAACATTTTATTAATACTTTATTTGCACTAAAAATATTTTTGCTGAAGATTTTCTAAGGACAACAAAATTATGTAATAGTCTACACCAGGGCCCATTCACTTCATAGGATCAACTTCTGTAAACATCTACTACCAAACTGAGAAAAAAACAGCACAATAGCACACAAAAATAAGAGAGAAACATAAAAATAGATGAAATACCAAATATTCTATAATTAAACTCAATAATCAAGAAATGTTAAAGATGAAAACTATCACCATTGATTCATAAATTGATTATTTCAGATATTAATGCATTCTTAATTCAAAATGTTTTGAATGATTGTTACATGATTTACATTAGCGGAATTTAGAGACCCATCAGGGGCTCTGAAACAGACCAAATGTGCACTGGGAAAGATGGTGAGGATGTGCCTGGTTGGGAGAGGATGCCGTAACTGTGAGAATTACAAGAAGTAGACAAGGACTCCAAGCTCATTATTTCAGAACAGTCAGAACTGTTTTTTATTGATTTATGTGCTTGAGATATTTTAAGCCTAAAATTTCTATTGACTAAAAAGATCTCTGACTGAAAATATTAACAACAATAAAGAAAATAATCATAAACTTATCTACATCAGCTCCCTCAGGGATTTCCACTTCTAGACTTGATGGGGTTACCTAAAAGACACTCCCTCTCCTGCTGAGAACCACTAGAAATCCACAATAAAAAATAATTTCCTTGAAAGCATGAGAGGGCTGCCAAAGATATCAAAACCTAAACTAGATCTCTAATTGTTATTGTCATGGAGAAACTGTGGAGTCAGAAAGAATGTAGCTGCTGAGAGGAAGAGAATTCTTTAAAATTCTCATGGGTCTGGAGAGGCAAAAAAATGGAGTGTAGGACAGTCAAGGAAGCAAAGTCTTGAAATTAACATCTTGTAGACAAGAGTTCAAATAAATGAGCCTGGTACATTATCACAAGTTTTTTTCTCCAAGGCCTTTGACAGTCAATTAAGTTACATGTAGTAAGAGTCAAGAAGCAAATTGAGGCCACTCAAAAAGTAAAGAAAAGTTTTCAGCAGTCTCCTGGTACTGGGAAACCCTGAGTGAGGATGCTAGGTAACACATCTGACACATCCCATCCTCCGTCAGTGGCCCTGGAAGATTATTCGGCAGCCTAGACTTCAAAGAGACCAACTAGGCTCACGTCACTTGAATCTTTGAGTATATTAAGATGCTCTGCCTCTCTGCTGCCCAACAGAAAGGTGAATCCTTTCTAGAAGAAGAAAACATCATCTAGATCCTATATTTCTCAACACAAACCTTTGTCATTCCATTCCAGATTGCCTGGCACATTCAAAAACACAACCATGAGAAAAATCAAATACGAAAACAGACACATACTAAAGTCTGTCTCCATTCTGAAAGCCTCATAGAAGTCCCAATTCAATGAAGTAAAACATGTCACATTTCAGGCATCGGGCAAACTTTGGGGATGAACTGGAATTAATGGTACTACTTCATTTTGAATGTTTCCTGAGAGCTTTTAAACCCTATCCTTCTCCTACTTCCCTCTTGGCCTGAAAATAGGCAAACTGATAAGAAAGCCAGTCTTTTCTTTGGTGCTACTTGAGAGGTTCAAACGATTAAGGTCCTGACCCCCATATGAAAATTCTGAACCCAGCCACACATTCTAACAAGATAAAAACTAAAGCCTCTGCTTTTATCATGGATAAAATGATAAAACATTTATCTTTTTGCATAAACCATGTGGACCAGCTTCAGTTCCCATTCTCCTTCCCCTAGAAGTCCCAATAGGTGAAAAATAAACCTGTTGGCACCTCCTGGTGGAAGTGTTGTTTCATTGCTATTAACAATCCAAGGATTTTGCCATCTGTGAAACCAGGATAAAACAGAAACAAAGTTACCACAAATACTGAAATTCCTTAGCTTAGTTAAGTAACTTTAATTAACAAGTATGAAAAGAAACAAACTGATAATGAATTTTACTAGAGAACTGAAATCAATTTAAAAAAGAATGACCAACTAGAAATGTTGAAGTAAAAAACTAGAACTCAGTAGAATTCAATAATGTGTTCCTGTGTATAACAAGCACCCACATTTGTGACCTAAACTTTCAGGAAAAAAATGTTTTGTTTTACTTTTTAATTCATATTTTTATTTGCTTATATTTAAATACTTGTTTTTTGTGTTCTAAAGAAATTTTAGCCTTTTTTTATCAAAGAGTTATACTTTTAATGCATAGGCATAAATAAAAGAATTAAAACCATTCATATAGACAGGAAATTAGTACTACCCATGTATAATGTGGATCCTTATTTTTCCCTCAAAAATCTGGGCAAAAAAGTGTGCATTATACATGACAAAATCTTGTAAGTTTCAAGTATATTGGACACAGATGGATGAGGGAGTTAAAAATTAGGTCAGCAGAAAATAACCAGACTTAAGCATAGCTTAGAGAGATATAGCCTTAACTATATATAGTACTAAAATAAGAAAGGCTAAAAATTAATGACATTATTAGCCTTTTTAATAAGTTAGAAAAAGAGCACTAAGTTACACTGGGAGAAAACAAAAAGAAGAATATTATATAAAAATAAAAGCTGAAATAAATAAAATAGAATACAAACAAAATCTATAAAGCTTAAAGCTTTTGTTTTTTAGAAGATATTAAATTGATAAACCACTAGAAGAACTTATCAAGGAAAAATACAGGAGGTGCTAATGAGTATTATGATGAGTGAAGGAGACAAAGATAGCAGCACAGATTCTCACACATCGGAAAACAAGTATAAGTGTGTTGTGGAAGATTTTATGTCACTAAATCAGAAAAGTAAATGAAACAACAAATTCCTAGAAGACAAACAAACAAAGTTGACCCAAAAAGAAATAGAAAATTTAAATAGTCTTAGGGTTTTAAACCTTTCCTTAAATTCATCCCCAGGCTCAAATTGCTTTATTGGTAAATTCAACCAAACATTTTAAAAATAAATAATGCTAGTCTTATGAATTCAATTCAAAAAAATGGAAATAAGGAGTAATTTACAACATTTTTGTTTGAGGAAACATGGAACTTTTAATGCCAGTACCTCTGCAAGGGAATAAAGGAGGCAAGAAATATATCTGTCTTAATATCTATAGAAATAGCACTTGACAATTCTATACTCATTATTATTTTTAAAAAACCATTTTAGCAAATGAGTAATAGAAGTAACTTGATCTAATAAAAGTATCTTTAAGAATTCTGGAGCAGACAATGGTAAAGTACTGAAATTTTCCCACTGAAATCCATAAATAACAAAAGTACATATTACCACAATGTTGCACCAGAGCATCTAGCCAGCACAATAATACACGAAAAAAGCAAAGTATAAGGATTGGGATCTGGGCACAGTGACTCACACATGTAATCCCAGCACTCTGGGAGGCTGAGGCGGGTGGATTGCCTGAGCTCAGGAATTCGAGATCAGCCTAAGCAAAAGCAAGACTTCATCTCTAAAACAAACAAACAAAAAATAGCCAGGTGTTGTGACAGGCGCCCACAGTCTCGGCTCCTGGAATCCAAAGAATTTCTGTGTTCATGCCTTGCACATAAGTTCTACATCATTGATGCATCTATGCAAAAAGCACTAGCTTGAATTGACAGGCGCCCACAGTCTCAGCTCCTCAGGAGGCTGAGTCAAGAGAATCGCTTGAGCCCAAGAGTTTGAGGAGGCTGTGAGCTATGATGCTATGACACTCAACCTCAGGGCAACTGAATGAGATGTGAGACTCTGTCTCAACAAAAGAAAAAGGATAGAGAAAGAAGAAATACAACTATCATAATTTGCGAATATAACTGTATACATAGAAAATCCAAAATAAAACAGTGAAACTTTCAGAATTAATAAGGAAATTTTTAAATTTATCAAGGCCAATGTATATAAAATTGATATACCGATCAAAATTTTTTATGTTACAGAAACAAAAACTAAGGCCCAGAAACGCTCAAGTTCACACAAACACCTTTCAAAACTAGAAAATGGGAGCAATTCAAGCTAGTGCTTTTTGCATAGATGCATCAATGATGTAGAACTTGTTTGAAGGACATGAACACAGACATTCTTTGGATTCCAGTTTTCCAGTCAATCAGAGGCTAGTCCACACCAAAGCCTCTGCATCTCCTAGGCCTCGAGACATTAAAATGCTGCTAGCTGCCGTGACCACCCACGGTAACAAAGGGGACACCTGAGGGAAGGAAAGCCACAGTTTTCCGAAATGTGGGGCTGTGACTGATCTCAGCTTTCTGCTTTGCCACAGTTGAGGACCAAGAATCACTATAGCTGCCATATTCACCTACAGTGGAACCCAAAGGATGGGATGGGGGAATATGGTGTTTGTGTACAGGAGCTATCACAGAAGTATAGACTAGAAAAGATGGCATTTGAGTCGAGGTCTTACATATGTATATAGGGTGTCAAATTTGAACTTCAAATATGATCCGCAAAGGAGGCTATGCACAGAGTTGCCAAAAGACCTTAACAGTACTGAAAGGAGGATATGTTTATCATACAACTTTAAACTCTTGTCCTTTCTTCATCTACAGTGCCGCCAACATACCATTAACAAATATGTTCTATAAATTCTGCAGTTGTCTTGTAAACCTACAATTATAGAGATGGGGAACTATACTTGTATGCTAATATCATCTTATTCCATGTGCATATTTAAAAATTGTAGCACACATTCAGCCTTATTTTTCCCCTCCTCCTCTTCCTCCCCTTCCTTTTGCATCTGATTTCTCCCTCCTTCTCTACTTCTCCAAACACGGAAGAGTCAGGGCTTCCAAGGGCAACCTTGAAAAGACCCTAGATTACTTAGTAGCCAAATGAATTTTCAGAGCACGTGGGTGGAAGGTGAGGGGCCATGGAATAGTTGTCTCATACATGGGGAAACAGCTAGAAAGACTGCATTGATCCTGGGATCATTACCCTATTTTTGGTCTAAGCTGGTGTTGCCTGCAGGCACTGGGATTTTGATAGGAACTTACACTTTTGCATATAGAACTTGCCAACTGTTGTCATGAGTGATGTCTCAGCCTGTGTCCTAAAAAAACAGGGGCTTGATGTAGGACGTCCTGCTGGCTGGGTGTTTTTAGCCCTATAGGCAGTCACAGTGCTGGATTAACCAAAGAACAAACCAAGCAGGTGATTAAAGCAGAACTAAATCGAGCACCTCTCCCATCACCCACTATAAGAAAAACAGAGAGAATTTTATATTCAATGAACTTAAAAAAATTTAACTTTGCTATGCAAAGAAAACAAAATTAAAAAAAAAACTTATTTTCCTTAAAGCTTGCATGTAAGTTGTCTGTCATTTTGAGTGATTTTGTTTTATTATGAATTAAAGTGGGGAAGTACCACAATGGCAGTGGTGGTGGTAGCGTTAAGTGCTCAAAGTCAGCAAAAGTTTTCACTTGGCCCTAATAACCATTGCTTAGATTTTCCAGACTCCTCACGCCTCCTGGGCTCTTTTTCTCTAGCACACACATTTCTTGTGTAACATCTCTATTTTCTATTTAGTGCCACATCACTAATCCCACCTTTGCCAAGCTGTTGGTTTTCAGCTCCTAAATTTAGGCAACCTAGTTATCATATCCCTGCACAATATTTTGTTTCAATATGACATAATACAATTTTGCATTTATAAAGCAACTCCCACAGATTCCCCTAACACATAAAATATACTTAGGACCCTGAACTTACCCTTGTACTGCCCCCAAATCTTTCACCAGGCATCCAGACATTGTTTTTTGAGAGAAGTGGGACTTTATTTTTCCCCACAAGTTCCACAGTGTGGGCAGCTAATCTAGGCTTCGGTGGGTGGAGTAGACAGGGGGTTGAGGAGGAAGAAAAGAGAACAGTGTTCTTGTTTTCCATTTGGCAGTTTTAACGTACTCCCTCAAATCAACGCTTTGGAGCATCCCTTCTGCTTCCCCTGTTTCAGCCTCTACCTACTGCTCAGGAAAACTGGCAGATACATTTAAGGGCATGCTTGGAGTTGTAGGATACAGAGGAGGGAGTTACTGGTAACCTGATTCCTTTGAAAGGGGTATAGTGCTCAGAACGTAAAGGAAAGGAAGGTTGCAAGATTTTATTTCTCCAAGAAAACCATTGAATAGCTGTCCATTGACATTCCCAGAGCCACATGTAGAGATTATATCCATCAAGAAATACTGATTTTCAGGCCATTCCTGACTCACCTCCACCAGTTTGTTGGCATGTTCACGGAAAACCTGGGCATATTCTTTCACCTCCTTTTCATTCCCACTCTTTGCAGCCTCAATGAGAACTAGCAAAGGGACGTTGGTTTCCAAAAAAGAATCAGATATGTGATCCATCACTGCTTTCCGAAGCTACGGTTAAAACAAAAACAGAAAACAACACATAATTAAAGAATAGAAGAATTACCATTTTTTCCAAACTATTTTCCAGTTCTTGTTACCCATAGAAATAACTCTCTCTTGCTAATGTCCTCAGTGCTTATCATATTCGAAGCAAATCAAAGACCAATGATTAATTATACGCCTGTGAATTAAATGTATTATATGTCAACTAGAAAGTTACACATATGGCCTGCAGCTCAATAAATGCTAAGCCCTCACCTGCCCAAGTTCTGTGTTTATCCTTCATTAATGTAAACAAAGGTTTTGAATGATGATACAGTTCAAAACGCAGGATCTTGAGAAAAGAGAAATCTAGGTATCAATCAGCAAATAGAGAAGACTTTTAATGAAGATCTGAACCTTGAAGCCACCCATAAAACTTTGCTGCTATGCAATCTCCTGTCTTTTCCAGATCCATTGTTTGTATTTGATAGACGCAGCAACGTGAAACATCTAACAATCTCAAAAATGTCTCTCCCCAGGTGCTATGATGACATAGCTGTTATGTTCCAGAAAGAAATACTTACAGTTATTCTTCAAGGTAAACCAAAATAAACAAACCCAAATCTTCTAACAATGTATAAGTATACATCATTCCCACATTGTTAAAACAGGAAGCAGAAGCAGGGCAGCTGTATGAAAATGAAATGAAACTGTGTCTGCACAATCACCTTGGTGCTGCTGTATTCATGATTGTCTGAATGTATACAGGATATGAATAAAAATAAAGACAAAAGAAGATGGCAAGCAATCCATATGTTTTCCAAGCAAATACACTTATTAAGAAATAACAAATCTCTTGATATTTGTTATTTTTCAGAAGAACTACTCTCAACAAATCTCAATTTCTTTTTGTACTAATTACCATAAGGTATGTTCACATGTCTGTATAGCTTAATTTGGTTTAACTTTGAATTGGGTTTGACATTTCATTATATAAGATATAATAAAGTCTATTGGAAGTTAATATTACTTAGTTATCATTTGTAAAAATGTATTAAATTACTGCCTGAGAATAATGTTGGTTATTGGTGAGCTCCTACTTTGGGAGTATGTCCAATGTAATAGATTCTCAGCTAATATCTTTGCACATTAAATCATTGTATTCCTACAACAACACCATGAGAAAGGGACTATTGTAAAACCATTTCTTCAAGTGAAGAAGCTGGAACTTCAAAAAGTTAAATAACTTCTTTGTAATCATAAAGTAACAAAAGGCAGAGCCTAGGATAAGAAGGTCTGAAGAGAAAATTCAGTGAACACTTGAAACTGACCTGCTGTGACTCTTCCAGGGTAGGGCCCCACCTGGAGGACAAACTACTGAAAGTGTAACCAAAATTGAATTGACAAGGACAACAGAGACGAAAGACAGAGGTTCACATAAAGTGGGGTAATGAATGGAGCCAGGCTACCTCACCACCAAGCCACCACACTTTTCAGCACCACACAAAAATAGCAGAAGGGAGAGGTCTGGGAAGCTACGAACGCTATCTGAATCAAGCCTCTTTCTCACCCTTTGGGAATATTATGATGTTCACAAAAACAGGCAACTTAAAACCATCGAAGTCAAATCTCCCACAGAGTTATCGTAGGAGAAATGATAATAAGGAACATAATATCATCCCTCCACACACTGAAAGCATTCCAGAAAGATGCTTATACCATAGGTTAAAACTACAACCTACTATTTTAAATAAAATAAAAGACATTAAGAAAGTGAT
>CAUYRH010176166.1:0-11621 GCA_963574655.1 Perodicticus potto | reverse complement strand
TTGCAGCCCAATTCATAATTGCTAAGTCGTGGAAGAAGCCCAAGTGCCTATCGACCCACGAATGGATTAATAAATTGTGTGTACATGTATACCATGGAATACTATGCAGCCTTAAAGAAAGATGGAGACTTTACCTCTTTTGTGTTTACATGGATGTAGCTGGAACATATTCTTCTTAGTAAAGTATCTCAAAAATGGAAGAAAAAGTATCCAATGTACTCAGCCCTACTATGAAGCTAATTTAAAGGTTTCATATGAAGGCTATAACCCAATTATAGCACAAGAACATGGGAAGGGCGGGGAAGGGAAAGGTTGGGGTGGAGGGAGGGTAATTGGTGGGGCCACACTTATGGTGCATCTTAGAAGGGTACAGGTGAAACTTACTAAACGCAGAATACAAATGCCTTCTTATAATAACTAAGAAAATGCCATGAAGAGTATGTTAAACAGTTTGATGAAAACATTTCAGATTGTATATGAAACCAGCACACTGTACCCCTTGATTGCACTAATGTACGCAGCTATGATTTAAGGAGAAAAAAAAAATTAGAAAGCTAAGTTATTTTCTGGGCAACCAAAATCTGAATGAGGAGTATAAAGGCATAAAAAAAATCTTCAAATAGAAGATAGTATCTGACATAAAAGATAACAGTTGAAAGATAATATCAAATATATCTTCACATCAATTTTGTAGGTGGTTAACTTTCTAAGCACAAAAAAATATTTTGTAGACCTTGTATTTTCATAGAATTTTATAGTTCTTGGAAAAAATTATGTGTTTTAGTTCATTGATCACTTTGTGTGGTCAACAGTTCAAATATTATAAATATGTCATGTACAATGCAATTAAAACGTGTATAGATTTATGCAAGGTCATATAACTACAGTTTAAAGGCAAAACTAAGTCAAGATTTCAGGTTTTATAATTCTGGTTCTCTTTTAAAAATATTATAGCACTTCTTACTTATATCACACATTGAGATAGGTCATATTTGAGAAATGCAAATTTCTAATGAACTAAAGGTTTACCAATAGGACTTTTCATACAATTGTTTTTTGATTTAATAAGAAGAAAAGGAGCTGCCTTTTTGTCTGCTCAAATTACTTCTCTGCTATGTCAAATTACCATAATATGTTATACAAAGAATATACTTCTAAATGCTGTGATGTTTCTAAACAATTACATTTACTCTGTCATTTAAACCTCTTCCCACTCCCTTTCATTTAGCCTGGCTCACTGATGCCTTGGGGATATTAATGTGAGCTGGGGTGGCTATTTACCACTTTTCCCTGCACCAAATAACTATCGCTTTTGTCACAGGTTGTCTTTATTGTCAATTTTTCTCCTTTAATAGTTCTCATTAGGGCAATTACTATTTCTGCCATTTCTGTGAATTTAATCTCTCTGATGGTCTTGTGCCCTTTGCTATTTATAAATTTTCCTGTGTTTATTGGCTTTTGTGTAGAATAAAGTCTTACAACTTTAGCCAAAAACTAAAACACACACATCATAAAAACTACTTGAAAATCTGACCAACTGAAACATAGCAAAGCTTATCTTTAGATATCTAGATTTGCCAGGCTACCTTTACTTAGAAATGTAAGGATTGCCTGAGACTGTTTTGATATGAAGGACTCTTTCTCCATCTGGTTCTACTCTTTACAAGCTTGAGGGTTCAAAAAAAATGAGACACTTAATAGCCTGAGATTTCTGTATTAAGAAGAGATAATAAAATTGGGGCAGAGGGGAGATGACAATCCATACCATCTTATCTATAGGGACATCAAGTTCAGATATTCTTTTAACTTCTAGTCATTGCATGACTAGATTTAGATTTCTACTGAAAAATTATAGAGTTTGGATATGCAAAATCTTGGGCATAACCATTTAAAAAAAAAGAAATCGCTTCATATAAATCTCCAATTGAAGTGAGAGTGTTACCACCTGAATCATTTAACTATTCATAAGCAAAAGCCATTCTAAGGTTAAGAACAAACTAAGACAAACTTTCTAGAGATTAATAATAAAGTCATTCATTATATTCTTCACATCGAAGTATTACAAGTTATGGTATGGCAAACAGATTTAACTGAAGAGATTATATCAGAATACCTCTTTAAGGATGATCAGTAAAGTAAAAGGCTAAACAGAATAATGAACTCTACTGAACAATAATTATGATATTGTTTTATTGAAAGTCTATTTCTTCATGTAGAAACTGCTAAACTTTTCAAGGTAATTTCTTTTCATTTTTACGTACAAAACCAATGTATCCAAAGTAATGTTGAATAATGGTATACAGATTCAGTGCCATTTACTCAGTATAGAACCACAACTAATAAAAGAATTAATGTAATTAAGACATAGGAAATAAATAGTTTTTGAATCTTAGTCTGTTGAGCTCATTTCCATGTGGACATCAAAAATAGACGAACATCTTAGCCACCAGGACAAGTTTAGAAGCCCCAATCCACATTTATTTGAATTCCAGTGTCACTCATTATAAAGGAACATAGAAGTTGCTCTCTGGAGTACAGAGGCTCCACATTCCACATCTGGAGGCTTCAGCAAGATGAAGAAATCAAAAACACAACAAAATCAAGCCTAGAACATTATTTATCTTATTATAAAATGAGCACATCATAGATATTAAAAGGGTCTCAGACAAGGCAGAGAGATGGCTAAAAGCAAATCTCATCAAAAAATAATACAAAATAATATAAAAAATTATTGCTCTCGCTCAGTGCCCATAGATCAGGGGTTAGGGCACCGACCACATGCACCAGGGCTAGTGGGTTAAAATCAGCCTAGGGCTGCTAAACAATGACAACAACAACAACAAAAAAATAGCTGGGCGTTGTGGTCAGCACCTGTAGTCCTAGCTATTTCGGAGGCTGAGGCAAGAGAACAGCTGAAGGCAAAAAGTTTGAGGTTACAGTGAGCTGTGACGCACAGCACTCTACCAAGGGCGCCATAGTAAGTCTCTCTCTCTCCAAAAAAAAAAAAAAAAAAAAAAAAAATTATTGCTCCAACTGGAATAATAAAGATAAGGAAAAATGATCAGACAATAACATCTGAAAACACACTAATAGTCAGAAACACAAGCCTTCTACAAATATAATGAAAGGTCTTTTTACCTTATACCTAAAATCAAAGAACAAATACAGTAAGATCGTCTCAGCCTACTCGGGCTTCCAAAACAAAATATTATAAACTGGGTGGCTTAAATTATAGCAATTTATTTTCTGGAGGCAAAAATGTACAACATAAGGTCTAGCAAGGTTTGGTTTTTCTGGTGAGGGCTCTTGGCTTTCAGAAGGCTCTTCTGGCTGTATCCTCTCAGATGTGGCAGGGGGCAGGGAAGATCACAAGCGAGAGATTTCTCCTCTCCTTCTAAGAACAGTTCTATTGGACTAGGGCCCCATCATCATGACCTCATGTAACCTTAATAACTACTAAAGACTCTATCTGCAGTTATAAATAACAATTACATACAGGAACAAGTAAACCTTGCTAAACCCAGAATAAAGAGCAAAAAGGCTTAAAGGCACAATATCCTCTTATAATACCCCCCCCCAAAAAATCTAAGTTTAGCAGTTAGATAAATTAGAATTTTTAAAAGAAATTTTTTTTAATTTTTATTAAATCATAATTGTGTACATTAGTGCGATCATGGGGCACAATGTGCTGACTTCATATACAATCTGAAATATTTTCATCAAACTGTTTAACATAGCCTTCATGGCATTTTCTTAAAGAATTTTTTAAAAATTTGTCTCATTTTCACAGAAGAAAAACTGGAAATCAGAAAAGGTACTAGAGGATGTAAAGAAGAACTTAAAAATCTCTTTCAGCCTTAAAACAACTCAAAAACATTCTTTCAAACATAGATGCCCTTTGGCTAGTCAATATCTGCTTTTCTTCACAGCCTTTATTTTCTCTTCCCTACTCAAGCCTAAAGCCATTGTAAATTAGCTTATTCTTCTGAAATGTCACTGAACTTCTCCAGCATTCAGTGACTTATCTAAAATTACAAAGGTATAAAACAGCTGATCCAAGATAATGTTACGTTTTCTTACTCAAAATTCAGCACTGTTGCAAGTGTATGACAGTTGCCCAAGGAACAATAAGAAGATTCACATTCGGGCAGTTGGTACAGGTATGAATGCTAAGAGACAAATACTATTAAAAAAAAATTGTCAGAACAAGTCTTTAAAAAATCTTGAAAAAGAAAACTAGCAAAAGGAGCAATGACAAAGAAAGAAAAATATGCTGTAATAAGCAGGAAAAAAAACTCCAGTGAGTCCTTCTTACCTGGTATGTAGAGATCACATGAAGGGGCCATAAAAATGAAGGTCACATGTGTTACTTAACACCAGTAATGGAGGGCTCTAATGTCAAAATCAAGACTATGCATTTGATTCTGTAGGCCATAAGAAACTATGGAAAGGGAGGCCGGGCACTGTGGCTCACACCTGTAATCCTAGCACTCTGGGAGGCCAAGGATGGTAGATTGCTAGAGCTCACGAGTTCGAGATCAGCCTGAGCAAAAGCAAGACCCCATCTCTACTAAAAATAGAAAAAATGAGGCAAGAGGATTGCTTGAGCCTGAGTTGGAGGTTATTGTGAGCTATGACGCCACAGCACTCTACCCAGGGTGACAGCTTGAGACTCTGTCTCAAAAAAAAGTAAACTATGGAAAGGTATCAAAAGCTAAGTGATATAATAAAAATAGTCCTTAAGAAAGATTAATCTGGCAGCAATAATGAACTCAAAGGCTACTTAGAAAGAATGGAGGCAAGGACACACAGATGCTATACGGTAAGGTAGGAATGAAGTGAGGTGGCAGTGAAAATAGCAAAGAATATAAGGAGCTCAGAATAGCATTTCAGAGGGAAAATAAAAAAGGCTTGGTAACAGTAGAGAAGTCAAAATACAAGAAAATCACTAGAACATTCTACCTATCTGGACTTTCTGAATAACTTAGAAACACTGTTTGAAATACCAAAAATTTTTAGCCAAACTTGAACAAAAAGCACTATAAAATAAAATTTTTATAATTTTTTTATAAAAGTGTACTTTAGCCATAAAGCAGTCTAGAAAAGACTTATTGATACTTGTATCATTCCCTGCTTCAGAAATAATTAGGTATAGCAGAAAAAGAGAACACTTGGTGTCAAAGATTTCACTCTTAGCTCTGCAATAGGCTGTTTCATAACCTTTCCAGACCTGTATTTTCATCTGCAAAATGAGCATAATAGTATCTACCTCACCTAAGTTAACTTAGATGAAAAAAATAAGTGAACCAGATGAAAAAAAACATAAGTATCAAATATAAATGTCTTATAAATAGAAAAGCAATATACAAACTTAGGATGCTTTAGTATAATAACAGAAGTACTGGTAGTACTACAGGTAATGGCATGAAAACAATTCAGCATTATCTTGTGCCTCAGAATCATTATGAATGTTACGTACCATGCTATGGGTTGGGGCGGTGTTTGAGACAATGTCTCACTCTGTCACCTGGGCTAGAGTACAGTGACATTATCATAATTGATTGTAGTCTCAAACTCTTGGACTGAAGCGATCCTCCTACCTCAGCCTCTCAAGTAGTTGCAACTATAGACATATGCCACGATGCTTGGCTAATTTTTCTGTTTTTGGTAAAGGCATGGTCTCCCTCTTGCTCAGGCTGGTCTTAAACTCTTGAACTCAAGAGATTATCCTGCCTCAGTCTCCCAGAGTGCTATGCTGTGTTTAATATATGGCATCCTTGAGTTATATTTAGGTGGGCAGAGGTCTAGACTGCTGTGCATTTTCAGTTCGTATGCTGCTTTGTTAATTTTTTTTGTCAATTTCTTTGTCATATTTAATATTTTCACTGCAGCTAAATTACCTTAACATTTTCTGCTTCCAATCTGCAATGGACTTAAAAACTAGACACCAGATAGTGAGTTTATCGTTATCCATATGACAGCTTCAGGAACTCTCATAGAAGAAAATATATACTCAGGGGACCAGAATGCATAAGGAGTACTTCTTTTTATTCTTCTTTCCTGGATGAGTTCCAAAAAAGTAAAGTATAAATATAACTCACTATCAATGAGAAACTTAAACCCTAAAGATTCTTACTGAATGAAATTAAGTATATGGATAAATGTATATAATTTCTTCACTTTCTAAAGGTATTTGTCATCAATTCCTCCCTGTGGCTAGCAATAATATCTAAATGTTTTTAAGAAAACAAAAATAAATCTTTAGGGTGGCACCTGTGGCTCAGTGAGTAGGGCGCCAGCCCCATATACTGAGGGTGGTGAGTTCGAACTCAGCCCCAGCCAAACTGCAACAACAACAACAACAAAATAATAAATAAATCTTTAAGAATGGTTTAGGCAACAACAAGCTAGTAACAATCAGTTCTATCCTTAAACAAGCTGTTTTTTCTATAATACAAATAGGAAGAGGTATTTAATATGTTTTTCTGATGTAAAATGACTTTCCAGGACAATTTAGCACAGTGGTTCTCAATCTTCCTAAAGCTGCGACCCTTTAATACAGTTCCTCATGTTGTGGTGACCCCCCAACCATAAAATTATTTTCATTGCTACTTCATAACTGTAATTTTTGCCACTGTTATGAATCATAATGTAAATATCTGATATGAGGCGAATCCTGTGAATGGGTCGTTCAGGTCACAACTCACAGGTTGAGAATCGCTGATTTAGCAGGTTTTGAACAATAACAACGTTCCAAAACCTGATAAATTTATATAGCATCATGAAATAAATAAAACAGTCTTAAGGAGTACAACTTCTATAGTGCTAAAGATATTTATTAGATTAGTAAAACAGTATGTTCTAGAGCTTGTGAAAGCCATAGAATAAAGTAGCCTTACCCAAATACGCAGAATATATTCTCTTACCATTTTGTGAACATAAAAAAGAAAAACCCAATACTTACTCAACAAAAAAGGCTAAGATTCATCAATGTTGATAAGGTATTTATATTAGTATTACTATATCACATAGCCAGACATGAAAATTCCTTTTCTTCTATGTACAGTCTCCTTTATTTTAAGAAGTTTAGATTGTTAATTTTCACAAAACAGTTTGAGCCTTCTCTTATGAAGGACCAGAAAGATTATTTAAAAAGGAGATTTACCCTTTCTTACATTCTTACTCATGAAACTTATGTCTACTCTCCTTCTTTATCCTCCTACACCACTCCACACAGATATATCATAGAGCTTCCTTCTTTATGGTTTCTGTGGTGGTGGCATAGCATGGTCGTCTGGCTCCTACAGCAGAGATGAGATATCAAATAGAAAGCTTTGGATATTTCTGAAGTATTACTGTTGTTCAGAACCAATGATTTCTTTTACATAATTAGATCAAATGCTTGTGAATTTTTCTAATCCATATTTAGCACAGGCATATTGAAACCTTTTTAGGTTCATTCTAAAGCAGTCATCAAGATTAAGGCCAGTTCCTTTAAAAGTCTTTCTTCTTAGATCAGTAATTTTTAACCAATGTGCTAGGGCACACTGGTGTCCTGAGAGAGGATCTTAGGTGTGCCGTGAAAATTTTTAAGATTAATTAAATTATTTTTGAAAGAAGTTCAAAGCACAGTAAGTATATTCTTTTTTTTAACTCTCGTTTTTGATCAACATACTATAAGTGTGCCGCAGAAGTTTAACTACAGGTTCAAGTGTGCCATGAAATAGAAAGGGCTGGAAACATGGTCTTAAACCAAGGTTTCCTAAATGAACACCCATGCAATAGGATGAAGGAGGTGAGCTACAAGCACCTCTAAACCTTTTTGATTTACAAAGTCCCAACCAGAAAGATAAGGGAAACACATCAGAATGGGGAAAAAAACCCACAAACATCTGTCAGTCTTGTTTCTGGGAGAGGAAATTAAAACTTGGTGTCCTTTCTCAATGAGTACTCAAAGGTGCAAGTGGTAAAGAGAGGTCTCTCATTCCATAGAGATTAGAAGATAAAACAGAAGATAGATCAATTTCACTCTTCTACTGGGCCTCTCAGCAACCCAAGGACTTGCATAATCTAATGAAAACCATCAAAACCCAAGTGAAGAAAGGCACAAAAATGAGAAACAGAAGAGCAAGTTACCTCATTCCTCTTCCATATTAACAATAGTAAAAATAAGAACTGCTATTTTTTATTTAGTGCCCATTAAGAAACTATCAAATTTCAATAGGCCTCCAAAGGCCTTTTTTTATCTATATTATAGATAAAAAAAGAGACTCAGAAAAGTTCAGCAACCTTCTCATGGGGTCAGACAGCTAGTCAGTGCTAAAACAGGATTATGACTTTAAAGCCCACTGTGCTTTTCTTCACTGTTGCTTCCCTTGCTGTGCCATTTAAAAGTGAAGCCAGCCAACATTAGATTTTAGTACTTTCCTTCTGTAAGCTTTTGATACCAGTGTGGATCTGAGTCACATGGTCTAGAAATATCAAATGTTAATTAGCTCAAATGTTAATTTTCCTAATAGCTACATCCTGTGTCTTACAATATAATGCAGTTTCAGAATTATTGTTATTGGACATATTTCTTTTGAAGTTTCAGATTTATATCTCCTTTTCACACTCATTCAGACAGGCAAAAATCTACGAGGTTCATCAGACTACTTGGCTTTGTAAATGGCATAGTGATTTAGGTGGTTAAGTACTGAGTAAAGAAGTATTCTTTGTTTAAAAGACTGAAAATTGCCAAACATTTTCACACTTTAATAATAAATTCTCAATTTTCTGTAAAAACAATTTCTTCAAAAGTCTCACTTCAATGCAAACATGTAAAGTACCTTTCGTTTTTTACTAAAGCACTGGTCTCTGTTTGTATAGTTGAACAATAAAACAATGATGAGAACTTTTAAAACAAAAAAACCTGTAAATGTGGTATAATACATCTTTAAAATGCCAAAAATCAGAATTCAAGGGTGTAGTTTCTCACCCGGAAACAGACTGTAAAATGATCTGAAATTATCTGATTTCATGTATATGAAAGAGTCTGAATCATTCACATATGATAGGTAAATGTGTGATAGGTATCTGTAGTTAAAATTATATTGTTTTAAATTATAACCTCATTTTATGTTTCTAAGTTTTATAGAGTTTTATGTACTGTAAAATCATCTATATTAACCTTGACAGGTTTATTCTGTAAAGGAGATTTGTACCTGAGCAATGTACTTAGAATAAAAACCATGGAAATCATTTTCTTTTTTTTATCGTGTCTTCCTTTCTCCTTTCTTTGAGAATAAAATGCTACAAACACAACTTATCCTTTGGTGATTCAAAAATCATAAACCAATTATACAAACTAAACCATTTTAATTTTTGATAACGGCTTAAAATTTACTCAAATCTTCATTCACAAAAAGGAATAAATGCTTAAGTTAAATCCTTTTTTACCACATGTAAAATGAGTCTTACTATGCCACATGTTTATTTACATGCCTTTTCCTCTACCTTTATAGCTTACAAGATAGACCAACCATGAATCAGCAAACCTCTTCTGTAGAGGTCAAATAGTAAGTATGAGGTCAGTTCCTGAACTTGCCACAGTGTGCTTATATTGGCATCACTGTACAAACAGCTCAGAAATGTTTCACAAACTTGGTATATCACTGTTTCACACCTGTGTTTGTGTTGACAAGTGGTGATGTCTTACCAACTAGAGTTCATTATTCTTGTGTGTTTTTGTGTGATGTATGATAACAGCTCTAACGGTCACATCAGAGTCATTCCAGAAAAAAGACTTCCACCATTGCTTGGCAGGGTGGACTAGGCACTGGAGTCACTGCATAGCTTCCCAAAAGGAGGAGTACTTCAACAGTGACCATAGTGATACTCATTAATGAGGTATGTAGCAATTTTTTTAGGATGAATTTGCAAAGTTAATTGTCTGGCCTATTTTAGGCTAGAAGAGCCACAAAGTATTTTTTGCAATTACTCTGCAGGTAGACCATAAAAACAGCCACGGACAATATAGAGGAAAATGGGTGTGGCTGGATTTTGCTGGCACCCTACTAAATTTGGCCCATGGTAATAATAAGCTAACCCCCTGAGATGGGGAAAAACATGAAATATAGTGCCACTACAATCACCCAGGGTGTCTAAATATTCAGCCTGACAGAAGAAACCATTCACAGCCATGCTGAGTTTAGATTGCTTCAGCACTGAACAGAATTAATCTCGACCCAGACTGTGTAAAAAATATCATAGTCCACTGAAATTAGATTCCATTTTCCAGATAGCCACACAATTTTCTTAAGTATTTTACCAAACAAAAATCTACTCTTAACTGTGGCCAGGCTTTCTAAATTGTCTACTACCCAATCTCTTTCACCTTCTTTCCCCAACTCACCCCAATTCCACTAGATGTTATAGATACTTTTTGTCCCAGGAAGGTCAAAAATCACACTACTTCCTCTCTCTATAAAAAGTGAATTCTATTTCCCATACTTCTGCTACCAGAGTTGAAGGCTACTTCATTTCTAATCTCCTCTCTTGCTACCTTACACTGTATCAGCTAGACAGCTAAACGCTCACTTTCTCATTCTCTTTTAAAGCTTAGCATGGCCATAGCCACATAATAAAGTTCAGGACAATAAATATCACATGAAAGCCTACCAGGCAGGGTACGGAGGCTGCTATCAGTAAGTTTTCATGGTTTTAAAAAGAGGGAGAAGGAGTTATAATCACCAGGACCTCTTTCCCTCTTCTGCCTCCTTAATGCAAATGTAATGCCTAGAATCAGGGAAATAATTAGAAAAAACTGAGGACAGAACTAAAGAGCTGCCAGCATTGAAAACTTTAAGCCACTAAATCAATGCCAGAGGCCGTCTATCTCCAGAGTTCTTGTTATGAGAGGAATAACAGACATTATAAATTGAATATTTATCACAAATAAAAACATTCCTAACCTACCATTTCTTGAAAGCACTAGGGTCCTCAGTCACTACTCCTCATGAGAACTGAAAGAGTAAAACTGGCTTTGCACACTTTGTTGTGAATTCGACTAAATAGTATTTCTGTAAACCTAGAGACAAAAGTAGCAGAAAGAAAAACAAAAAAGACAGTCTAGTCTGAGGGTTTATAACCAAGGGAAATGAAGTCAAAGAGGTCAAAAAAAAGACAAAGGCAAAAGGCATTAATTCATCCTCTTTTATGGCTGAGTACTACTCCATGGTATGTATATATACCACATTAATCCACTCATGAATTCATGGGCACTTGAGTTGATACCGGATCTTTGCAATTGTGAACTGTGCTGCAATAAACATTCCAATGCAAGTATCTTTTTGATAAAATGGCTTCTTTTTCTTTGCATATATACCTAGTAGTGGGATTGCTGGATCAAAGGGTAGGTCTACTTTTAGTTCTTTAAGAAATCTTCAGGAGAGTGGCTTTAAGATGGCAGCCGAGTAACAGCTTCCTTGCAACTGGGCATGGTGAGACTGGAGAAAGAAGACTTCAGGCATCTCTGGCTGGCGAGATCTGCCCAGAAACATCCCTTTGGGGACACAGGGAGATAGCGTGAGACTTCTGGACCCCCTGAGGAAGGCAAAAGCAGTGGAGACCTGGCAAGTGGT
>CAUYRH010176164.1:0-19333 GCA_963574655.1 Perodicticus potto | reverse complement strand
GCCATGGCACCACTGCTCACAGCCACCTCCAATTCCTGGGCTCAAGCGAGTCTCCTGCCTCTGCCTCCCAAGTAGCTGGGACTACAAGCGCCCGCCACAACGCCCGGCCATTTTTTGGTTGCAGCCGTCATTGTTGTTTGGCGGGCCCAGGCTGGATTCGAACCCGCCAGCTCAGATGTACGTGGCTGGCGCCTTAGCCTGTTGAGCCACAGGCGCCGAGCCTGTGGATGTTTTAATTAAAAGAAGTCCAGAGGAAGACATTCTGTGAGGTTGGCTGGTAGGCTAGTTGGCTGGTTGACTAGGTAAATGATGATTGGACAACAAATTTTAAACATCTGTCTTGGATTCCTAAACCAACGAAATAGATTTCTGAGCAGCTGATTAAAGAATTGAATTTATTAAAACTCCTTAATAGCCTTAAGTTTCTCAAGGCATTCAACCAAAAGTAATGAGACCTTTTTAAGGTACCAGAAATTAACAAGGAAAATGCCCTAAAATCATCACTAAGATATTCTCCAAAAGGTCATCACGACTTCGTTATATATCCAGGGCAGCATTGCCTTCACGACATTCATTTGGGAGACAGGACATCTCATGTGCTCCACACAGGTAGGGTCGGTCTCGAAATACTGAAACTCAAAACCTCAGCCCTCACTTCTTGCCGAGAAGCCAAAAGTGCCTTGCAGGACATCCTCAAAACCATCAGGAGTGGACAGTTCACCTATGGCCACCAGATGTGCCCTTTACTGCCCTGCCTAGCACGTTACACACCCCCTCAGCTTACTGCCTCATTAGCCAGAGGGAAGGGGCTTCCGTGGACCCCCTGGACTCTGCCATGCTGGCCACTGTTGTCTGAGCAGTGAGGAATTAATTAGCAGGTGCAGCTAACAGAACAAAGATTTTTGACTTAAGTTTTTAAATTAAGTACCCACAATGACATTCTAATATGTTGACTAAGAAAACTGTATAAAGTATAGGTGGCACTTGTGGCTCAGTGGGTAGGGTGCTGGCCACACACACCGAAGCTGGCAGGTTAGAACCTGGCCCAGGCCAGCTAAGGCAACAATGATAATTGCAACAACAACAATAAAAAAAAATAGTTTGTTGTGGCAGGCGCCTATAGTCCCAGCTACCTGGGAGGCTGAGGCAAGAGAATCGCTTAAGCTCAGGAGTTTGAGGTTGCTGTGAGCTGTGATACAATGGTACTCTACCCAGGGCGACAGCTTAAAACTCGGTCTCAAAAAAAAAAAAAAAAAAAGAAAAGAAAACTGTATAAATTGATACTAGGAAGGCTTTGCTATAATGGTCCACAAGTGAAAGACTATGTCCAGATAGAAAGAAAACGCACAGTAAAACTACCTAAGAAGAGAAGAAAAACTGATTTGGCAATCTCACTGTCATTTTGCTCAGGTTGAAGAAGTCATGTGGAAAGAAATGAAACCGTATTTTACCACACCTGAAGGGGGAAACTATTTCAGATCTCAGCACTACCTAAAAGGTATCAGCACTTGATTCTTCATTGCTCAAAGGCTGGAATTCCTCATCATCAAGATTTCACTCTCAAATACATGATTTATGAAAAAAGAAACAATTTTCAAGGAATATCTATTGGTTTTCATTCAGAAACAAACTTGCTATTAATGTAAACCCTAACAACCCCACGGCATATTTCTGCAGAGCAATTCCTTTGGCCCTCAAATTTCTCAGAAAACTGCTGCTGCCTTCAAGTGACTTTCCAAAAGATAGGCCAAGCAAACAGCTCTGTAAGGAGGCTGAACCAGAGAGAAACACACGTGTGATTATTAATGTTCCCACTCCAGCTGGCTGGCCTAACCCCAACAGAGGAACAGCAGAACCCTGAGAACCAAATGCGTCCTCTAGACTATCACTGGAGGCAGGACGTCAGATGGGAAGACCAGACACCCAGGGCTGTGACATCTGTAACTAAAATAATCCCAATGACAAGTAGAAAAAACTCAAATAATTTTTTTACATGTTTTTCCATGTAAGTAAACTGTAACGAGGGAAAAAAAACAATTTCTTTAGTAACAGCTGTGCAGGCTGATTTTTTTTTTTAAAGTCATTTATGTACTTTCAAAAGGACTCAAACCCAACTGCTGCCTTCATACTGGCAAATCCAAGAAATTCAAGACTCAAACAAGAGTAGACACCCTCAGATCCCAAGGTCAAAGGCAGCATCTCTTGTTTCAGAGAACAAGAAGGACTTTCTTCTTGCTAGTTTATTGTGTTTTCTTTCTGCAGAAAAAAAGTAAACAAAAATTTTCTACTGGATCCTTCGTCATCATTTTAGGTCGTGCCAGCAGAGTGGTCCATGAAAGAGCATCAATACCCAGTGTTTGATATCTCAGTTGCAGTATAAAAGGCGGGCCCTCCTGTGATTTTTAAAGCTGACAGGAAAATTCATTTTTATACCAAGTCTCCCTCATGCCATTTGGCTATTAAATTATTCAAGTAATGTATCTGCTTATAAAGATTAGTAAAATCAACTGAAGCCATTTCTGAGAAGTGCTTTCGCCTCCTGTAGGTCACAGACGGACTTCAGCAAAGCAGCCCATCTTGTCACATCCTGTCACAAAAAGCTCTCAGGTCAGTTCACAAAGCAGGTGGGAGGGAATGACAGACACAGCAACATATAAGATAACTGACAGATAGAACCAAATATTCTTCAGAGCCACTATTAAAAGACAAACATAATTCAGAGTCCACTGTAATTCAGTTTCACTCTAGGACCCAGCTAATTAGCATAAATGTCAGTTCCAATTTAACCAAAGACTTTGAAAACCTAGTGAATCTTATTAAAACACACTGGCATCAGGGCACAAAGGCACCACCTGCTTTCAAGGTCTCTGTGTTTTATTAAGAAATGAACCTAAAGTTCTGGGCATGTGGTTTGAATCCACAGCATAGGAGGTGAGATTTTAGTGCATGTCTGTGGTGTGTCAAATATCCACAGAAGACATTCTTCCACCTATAAAATCTAAACACTTCCCACTTACCAATGCTCTCACAGGGCGTGTATTTCCCAAGCTGAATTTCAGTCAGGGTCAGTATGAACACACCATAACATCACTAAAATCATAGTGAGCTGTGTTCACAAATTCACAGACGCAGACTCGGTGTTTTCCTTTTCATAAATGTTTTTCTAAATTAAATACTTTAATTTTAATTCCATAAGTAATGCAAAAATCATTTTCCTTTAAATCACCAAATAATTCATAAAAGGCCACTATGCTCCCTTGGACCCTACTAACAATTCTCATGGGGAACCACCGCTATCATCTAGTAAATACCTTTCAGAACTTTTTACTAACATGTATAAACTACCTTTTTTTGTATAATGCGATTTTAAAAAACCTGGATTCTTGTAGTACTTTCTACAATTTCCTCTCATCATTCCACATTGCTAAGAAAATACATCACATGTAACCTGAGAGTTTGATCCTGCTTCTGTCATGTCCACACAAACAGGTACACACAGGCAAACTTGCACATAAACACAAAATGCTAACAACATGTCCCCTTTTCTACAGGAAAAGGTCTTCTATCCCTGTGCTCAGGGAAGCTACAGGCAGGCAGGGAAATGCCTCCTGTCCCAGCAAAGCTCTGACTTTGCAGGGCTGACAAACCAGCCAGCGGGCCAGACACAGGTACCACCTTCAGTCAGTGAGGTAAGAATGTTTGTAACCTAATAAATACTTGGAGAGAAAAATCTTGAGACAGTATCATTTCATGACATGGAAATTCATGTCACAGAATCCATGGGTGGAGCCTGATTAGGACATAGCTGTGATGGACCCCCCACCTGCTGACTCTGCTCCCACCACTCAAGGGCACAGGCTGAGCAGTGGTGACAAGAACATGTTCTCACAAATGAATAATTACCATCTGGGCCTTTACCAAAAGAGCCTTCCAGCCCCTGTTAGTCTATGAGATTTGCTTCCCTAACATCTTACGTGTGAAATGTTTGTTCATATTCCAGCAGACACTCTGGGTGGTGATGATGACCAGAAGTGTGCAAGGGGAAAGAATAAAAAATGGTCACTTAACATGACCCAACAAATGGGAATATAGACGTCCAGAAGGCCCTGTGAGTCCTGAAGACTCACACAGAACCTGCTGACATGGGTTTGGCCTTCTTGGACCACATTGCTCCAGAGTCTGATTCACTTGTCTACCTGGTGAGAACCTCCCAGGTACCAGGCCAGCGCTGGGCACCACCCATCCCAGGTCAGAAGGTGGACATCGCTTAGTATGGGCATTACAACTGTGGGAACCATGAAAGCAAATGCAATGAGCGGGATGAAGGGGATTATAAAAGATTTGAAATAATTTCAGTATCATCAAATCAAAACTTACAAAAAAATTACGTAGGTTCTACACAAGAAACCAGGTGGCAATGAGAGAAACTGCCACCAGCTAGCAGTCTCCGTGTCCTCACATTCTATCCTTTATCAGCCAGGACTTGGGGCAACAGGAACACTTTAGCCTATTATTGAGATGATAGTAATCCTATCTGTGACTAATGGCAAACTGTCCCTGCTTTGCATAGTCAACAGACTAAAAGTTCAAATTTCATTTTCCTGTGTTTCTAATACAACCACTACACCCAAGACCCCTGTCCAGAAAACAGAAAGCACAGAACCAGTCTCTACAGCACATCTAGTAACCATCACCAGCATTAAACACACACACACACATACACACACACATTGGCCCATTCCATAATGTGATCCCAGCAGCCATCGACAGTGACAGTTGGTCATTCCCAAGCAGAACTCCACCCAAAGAAAATCAAAATTTTTTTACCTAGAATCCCTATAGACACAAAGTCCAAAGGAGGACGAGAAAAGGGAGGGAAAGGTTTCCGTCCTCCAGTAACTAGGAGGCTGTGTGGCTTTAAGGCTTAAATTCTTCTGAGTAATTGAAGTATGAGAAGATTTAAATTGGGTCAGTCTCTCCTTCTTATAGGCTACCTCTGTGTCCTCTGCTTCTGTTGATTTCATAGAGAACCAAACAGGCATAAAAGGTCACCAGGGAGAGAAGCAGCAGCTGGAATCTGGGACAGAGAGAACAGAATGGTTTGCAGTGAGGCGCCGTGTCCTCTACAGAGGCTGAGTGCCCAGGTGGAGCAGTGGCACCTCCTGGTCAGCACCTAAGGCCGTGTGGTCAGGAGTCTTGCTTATCTGATTGCTGGGACTTAGCTGGGCAGCCCTCAACTACATGAAGAACTTAGTTTGAGAATTAGAGAGGTTTTGTAATTCACCAAAGATTTAAAAACCATAGAAGAGAATTATCATTAGCTAAGCTTTCAAAATGCCAGGATTCTTGACCCCAAAATTTTCATATATTATCTAACTCCAAACAGGAAATCTTCAGAGAGACCATTCATTAAAAGAACTCACTGGCTCATGCTGTTCCTAAGAGGTCAGCATTTCCCTCTGCAAATGGCAGACGAACACTAACAGAGAGAAAGGAGAGGTCACCCCAATTCAGGGTGACCATAGTAAAGTGATGATGGCCTAATAAAGGAGTCCAAGGCAAAATATCCTTCCTGACCAGCAATCGTTTCTAGGGATTACTAATGAGCCCTGACACCTCATGACTTCCAAATATCCCTTTGCAATAGTCAGATGAGTTGTGGCTGATAAAACTTATTTAACAAGTAAAATTTCAGGTCATGCAGCTAAACTTAAATTTCAGATAAACTTCTTAGTATCAGTATGTCCCATAACTGTAGGTACATAATATGGGACATACACTAACAAAAATAATTAGCTATAAGTCTGAAATCCAAATTGTTCATACTTAATTCTATATTCAAGTCATTCAACAGTACAAATTCAATATGTACATATTTATAGGACATACTTATCTTAAAATATTATTCATCGTTTATCTGAAATTTAAATTTAACTGAGTGTCCTATATTTTACCTGGCAACTTTAATTGTAGCCAACACAACATCCAAGGTCAGTGACAGTTTAAAATTGGGGGAAGAAGGTAAAATGATCGTTTTGTGATGCCAGAAGACCACTTTGGAAGGGGTTTGGGGATTTGATTCATAATTGGTAACTGCAGAAGGGCCAGGACATCCAACACTCAGGGACCCTGCCTCTACCCCTGAAGAAAATTAAGGGAAACCTTGCTGACAATAGGCACTTTTTGCCAGAAAACAAGTCTCAAAGCCCCTGCAGGGTTGGGCCCTCTCTGTTCCCAAGCCACTCCTCAAGACATCCTAGTAACTGAGGTCCATATGATGTCTCAGGTCTCCACGTGTCTAAATTTACAGTGTTTACTAAGACTGTTCATCAGGACCCATGCAAGGGAAAGCTGCAAATGTTCCTGTAATAGGATTGCATGCCTGGGGCCCTAAAATCCATCCTGTCTAAACCTTAACAGACAAAACAGACAGGGAGGAGAATGGCCAAAGGGAATCAGAGAACCAAGAGGGAAATCACAGAAGCACATGAACCAAGTGTTGCTTTAAAATGCTCTTAAAATTTGTTAGCCATTTCTTCAGCTTTATCATGTAGTGTGTATGAAAAATGACTGGTGACCTTGGGTAGAGGAGGATGCTGGGTTATCTTTCTGGGTCCTGACCCTCACCATGGAGCATGGTAAGCAGACACAATGACAGCAGGCCTGTGATTTTAAAAGAATAGTGACTTCCCTAACAAGTGTCCTCAAAAGCTTATGTCCATCTTTCTCCCACTGGAAAAAAACAATTCCCACAGAGGCTCCTTAGTTACTTAGATTTAGAAAAATTATAATTAGTAGATAAAATTTGTCCAGTAATTCTCAGTACACATCAGTCACCTGTGGGCTGTCAAGGTGCAGACCGCACAGCACACCTGAACTTCTAACTCTGTGGGCCTGGAAGAGGGCCTAGGAGTTCACTTTCATTAAAAGTTCCCAGATGAGGCTGGTGCTCTGGGCTGGGGACTATCCTCTGAGAAACCGGCCTGTATAATTGTAGGTAATGATGCCATCTAACTCACATTCACACTGAATGCTCAGGGCTCGTCTTACCTGAGAGGCAAAGCATCCCTGATCTGGGGTTGCTCTTCTTCGGTCTGCACCTTCTCTGCCTCTATGTTCAGGCCCAGACAGCCCCCACTTAGATATATCCACTCCTATTATGCTTCTAAAAACTCCAGCTGCCAGTAACATAAGAAGCATCGTAAAAATGCTGACTTTTTAAAAAAGATGTACCGTCTCTGGGATGAGACTCCTACTTTAAGATTAAAGTGATTTCCAGGATGATCAAGGGTCAATCACAATTACAACTCTGGCACTTTAGTTCAACCAGACCAGCCTGTCCCTAAGGCGAACCAGGGTTGCGGCAGAGGTAAGTCACCTGTGTGTGGAGGACCGAGGTGGCTGGCAGACCTGGATGGGAAAACATGGAGACCTGTAGGACATGGCCTTGGGGAGTGCCATGACTGCGGTGGCAAGGCCGGCGTCCTGGCATCCCTGTCACTTCACCAACTGTTTCTCTTATCCCCTGAGCACACAGGGACCCACGTCCTCTGGTCTTCCTGCATACTGAGGGCACTGAGGGACTAGTCTTGCTCAACAGAATATGGACAGGAGATCTGGACACTGCCAGACCCAGCCCTAAAGAGCCCAGGAAGGAGGGTGCTCTGCCTCTTCACTTGACTCTGCCCAGTCTCCATGGGGGCCCCAGTGATACATGTGACCAGATAAATGTTACTCAATGTCTGTGGTTGTCTGTAGGAACTGCCCATCCAGTAGCTCGCCATGCAGGAGAGGAGTAGGCCAGAGGGCAGTGCCCTGAGACTGGGGTGGGAAGCGGAGTCACTGCAGAATGGCCACAGGTGACGTGTGCCCTGAGTCATCCTGGCCAGCCCACACTGATGTCCCAGCATTCTTCTTCATGACCCAGAACCCACATTACCTCTACCCCAGATCAGTAGCTCCCAAACCTAGCTCATGAAGAAAATCACTTGGTCAGAGAGAGTCCTGAGCCCCATTCCAGACCTGCTGAATCACAACCTCCTGAAGGTATGGATTGAACATTTGTGTCCCCTTGAAACTCACACAGTGGACCCCTAATCCTCAGTGTAATCCCCCTAATCCATCCTTTTCTGACAGTAAAAGATGGGGCCTGTGGGGACCATCAGGTCTCACAGGCGAAGACTCATGGGTGGGATCGTGCACTTATTCAACTGGTCCTAGCACAACGTTCACCCTTATGAGGACATAGCAAAAAGACTGCCTGGGAAGCAGGAAGCAGAAAGCAGCCCCCAGTGAGGCAACTGCTGGCACCTAGCCCTTGGGATCCCGACCCTGCAGAGCTATGAGAAGTGTTCTTCATTTAAACTACCCAAGGTGGCTTTTGTTACAGTAGGGCAAACAGACATGGAAAGTCCCTCTCAAAGGGCCAGTGTGCACCTGTCCAGACCTTGGGTATATGGTCAGGCCTTGGCAAGCTTCCTAATCCTTCCAGACTATTCCAAGTGAGAATCTTAGGTTATGTTTTGGCAGGAATCAAACATTCAAGTGTAATGGGTTTAATTAATTTAAAAGCTTCTCTTTTAAGATGATGCAATAATTGGCATGAAGCTGAATGCCTGAAATACCTACCAGTGAGAGTGATTTAAATGCTCAATTAAAATGATTTGCGTTTTATTGCTTGTGAGAGAGGCATTCAAATATGTAATGGGACCAGCTCTTCACCCACTCCAGGTTGGGGCAGGTGCCCACCTTTCCACATGCCTGTTACAGGAGGCGTCATAGGACAGACCTGGGAAGGGGGCCACCGAGGGCCCTGCAGAGATCACCACTCCCTGCTTCTCTGACACAGCAGCACCTCGGGGCCTTTGCACATGCTATTTCTGCAGTCCTCATCCAGTTGTCTGGGAGACTTGGCCCAGACTTATGTTTCTGCTCAAATTTCACTCTATTCTTGGGGACTTCTCTGAAGTCAGAATCCCTTGTTATACACACACACACACACACACACACACTCACACACTCACTCCTTACATGCTATTTTTCTATATGGCAGTTTTACTGTCTGAGTGTTTATTTATATATTTTCTGTTTCCCTCACTCATTCAAATTGCCTGACCAGTACTAAGTGTTCAATTTTGATAAATGCTAATACTGTCATTTTAAAAATATCATCTTATTATGGTAAGTATTTTTCATTGCCTCACGAGGCATTAAGATTTGGCAATATTACTTCAGTTTAATTATTTCCTCCTAATATATTTCAAAATGAATTTTTTTGTAAATCAAAAGAATGCAGTCAGAAAAGCAGGGCTTCCAGACAGAGAAATGTGTCTAAGTCTCACACTGCTTACCAATGAGCTGCACGTCCTTGGGCCATTTACCTTAAAATCTATGTGCTCAGCTCCCTAGTATGTGAGATCTCTGTGCTCTAGCTCCCTTGTATATAAAATGAGCATAAAGATTCCAGCTTTCAGGGTTGTCACGAGGATGAGAAATGGAGATGCTAAAACCTAGTGGGCCCCACTAATACTCTAGAAGAGTAGAGGACAAAATAAAACTAGAGAACTGGGGCGGCGCCTGTGGCTCAGCGAGTAGGGTGCCGGCCCCATATACCAAAAGGTGGCAAGTTCAAACCCGGCCTCGGCCGAACTGCCAAAAAAACCCCAAAAAACTAGAGAACTGAAGTCTTGCTATCTATGTCAGTCATTATCTAATGATCAGCCACAATGAATGAGAAAAGCCTAGTAAAGTCAGTAAAATGTGAAAGTGGAGCTGAACTTGTTTTTAAAAAATGACCTACTTTCTGCTATTTTTGATTCACATGAACAAATTAAGTTGCAAGGAGCTGATTTTGCAAAGACCATTCATTAAAAGCATTTTCTTTTTTCTTTTCTTTGTGGCTTTCAGCTTTGAGGGATAAGAAAACAGATTCTTCAGTTTCAAGTCATCCCTGAAAGACCCCTGGCACTAATCTTACAGCCTGACTTTCAAAGTCTGTGCAATGTTAAAGGCTGTCGAAAATGGGGGAGTAGAGGAGGACCTGAAGGAAAGCAGTTTTTTATTCTACTCAATCACGCAGCTTCCATTAGGCAGTTCTGACTGCCCTAAATAGGTAAGTCAGATCTTAGCATTTGAAAGTTCACGGAAAATAGTTTTTAATAATCTTCTCTCAGAAGACAGACCTAGGTATAGGCTCTGTGGAGAAAGTCTCACTGAGCTGACGTTCCATTCGAAACATAAATGTGCTTATTTGATTCTGAACCCAAATCAATTAAGTGTTATTGAATTTTAGACGGCAAAGTAGCTGAAGGAAAAAATACTTGCAGCTGCTTTGGAGAATCTTTGTAAAGGCCAGTGTCTTCTTTTCCGTGGTCCACAGTATTCTTTAAGCCAACTTAATCCTCCTGCTAATAAGGGCAGCAGAAGGAAGGCTTACTTGCTCACAGGGCTGGACAAGGGTTAATGACCACCAACCAAATGGTCTCTTAATTTTCTTTTCTTCTCCCTCTCTGGCTGGCTTCCTAGAGACAGGGTGTATAGATTTTTCCTTAATTAAGAATATTAACTCAGAAAGCAGCAGTATACTTGTAACCAAAGAGTGGGTTGGTTAGTTTTTATTTTGTTTTGTATATCACAGGAATTCCGCCTTACTGGCTGGAAGGAGAAGAGAACATCAGGCAGCATTTTGATGATGTAGAATTCTTGACGGGGCAGATGGAGACGCGAGACCACAACCTTCCTGCATGAATCTTATGATCTTCACACTCCCACTACATCCCCTGAACCAAAACCTGCTCTGCCCAACCACCCAAGTGATGATCACAACAAACCTGTTCTGCATCACACCATCCTGTTCTGCACTGCAGACCCCTGGAATCGGCCCTCCCCAAGAAGAGCAAGTGCCAGGTGGCACAGGACAGGAGCTGATCAAAATGGAGGGACAATAGATACAGACATTCCTCCCACCAATAACAGAAAAACAGGCAAATGCCAGTTTTGTTTCTGTGACTAAATTTTCAAATTGAGCAATCCTGTGAAATCGTGACATGAAAACAAGACGTTGTGACCTTCTGAATTGGCAGCCCACATTCTGACCACTCACTGTGGGAAGCACTGGGTCACCCTCACTTCTGAGCTCAGTCGTAGCTGCCTTGCACCAAAATCACAACTCTCCCGCCACCTCTGAAGGGCTCCCCTTGAGAACATGGCAAAGACAGTCCCCTGAATACCAACGGCTGTCATTCCTCAACATTTTCTGTGATGGCTGGAGTTGCTAAATTGACAGCGTTCATTATTTTTAGCTTCCAGCTTTGGTGAGTTGATCAGTCAAAACAAAGTATTAAAGTAGTACCTACTTGGTAAATTCAATTTCAGATGACTACATCTTAAATTCCTGTTCATTAGAGACTCATGAAAACTGGCTTTTATATAGCTAAGGAAATTTGAGAAGGAATAATAAATATCTAGCTCAAAGAGGAAAGATGAATAACTTCTTTTGTTTCAAAGGCACATCTATTTGGAATAAAATCCAGAAGTAACCCTACAATAAGAAATAGATTCATTTTAATCATTTTAGGAAATTAGCAAAGTAAAAGAGGGTTTTTCAACGGTCTGAAGTTTCATCCAGGATGTGTGAAACTCTTGAGATCTTGGTTCAATGTAGCATTTTTAATAAATAAATAAATGATGGTCTATGTCATCCGTGCCTTTTTGAAAAAGAACATACTTTTTTTCTTTGAAAGCCTCCTTTAAAAACACCTAGATGACTATGAAAGGCTATCTGTGATAATTTAAATTATAGAAACCTATTGTAAATTATTTTTAAAATAGCTGTTATCCTAATTTCTAAAAGTAACACACGTATGGGGAAATGGTGAGGTATAATGGCACTCTACTATTTTTATAACTTGTTTTGAATCTAAGGCTTTTCTAAACTAAATAGGTTTTAAAAGTAATAGTAGGTTCCTCTTGTAGAGTATGTGGAAAATTATAGAAAAGTATAAAAAGGAAAAATGCCCATAAAATATTAAAAAACTATACCTAATTCCATATAATGAGAATAGATCCTGCTTTATTTTGATTAATTTTGTCCCATGTCATTAAAAATGCTTCATAACATTATTTTAAAGAACCATTACATCATATAGCTAGCTCAAAATCTGTTTGTTCATCTCCTAGTGGAACATTTAACTTGTTTACTATTTCTGGCTATTGGAATTAGCTTTGTCAACAATGTAATTATGCATAAAGCACAATTTCATATTTCTGATAACCTCAGAGATGGATGAACGTTTTTAGACATATCTGAACTGCTTTCCAGACAATTAACCTCTTCTTGAGAAGCATGCCTTCCCCTAAACTCAGTTCCCAGGATGCCCCTTATGATGACCTCCCAGAACGGCCAGAGCAGCCAGTTCCACATTCCAGGGCCTTCCTGGGAAGAGTCTCGGGCAGAACATCTGTCCAATCCAGGGCTGCTGCACCCAAAGAAAATAGGAGACCCTTTCTTAGCCGTCTCCTGAGTCAGGAAGGGCAGGTACACCTACCCAGCAAAGCCCACGGACATCAGAGTGAGCAGGAGGATGACTGGCACCAAGGAAGATTTCACCAGGAACTGAAGCATCATATCTGGCCCAAGATTATTCCCACAACAGAAATATAATTGAAGCTCTTGGATATTGTCTACACTGGTACTGGAAAAATTTCAGCTGAGTGGGGATGCACGCTGTTTCCCCATTTGCAAATTTGGGGAGCATGTTTGTTTGTCTAATTGACAAGAAAGCAATATTGGATGGGACTGGGGGTTGGAAATACTGGAAATCTGTGCGTTCCATAGAAAGAATAATTCTGCCCTAAATGCCAGAGGCACAATAGCAGTCTTTGATGTCACAGTCACTGACTCTCAGAGCAAAGACCCAATTGATGGCCTTCCAGCTAGATTTTGCAAGGAGATAATTGGTGAGAGAGAGAGAGTCTTTGTATCTTTTTGATATTAAACACAACTTTTAATATTTTGGAAATTTTACATAAAATCTAGACTTCTCTCAGAATAAAACAGTAAGTCCTAGAAATAGCTGGTCCCAATTTCCATGGCAACAATTGGTGAAAATGAGTAGCAGCTGACCCCTTTGGGCTGAGCTACTGGTCAGTTTCACTCACTGGAATCACTTGCCTGGCCTGTGGGCTCAGCCTCTGTGCCTCCCGCACCCCAGATCCTTCAAAGATCCCAGTTCCCCAGAGCACAGGGACTGCAGGCAGCCCTCAAATAGTGCCCTTTCCCTTCTCCACCATGCTCAGTCACTGGATGACATGTGCAGAGGATGCCTGTCAAGGAGTTTTACTCTTATCCCCCTCCTACCACAGCCGACTGTGCCAGAGAACCCAGAATCCTTCCTGGGGCCTGAAAGCAAGTTGTGTCTTATTCCTTCTCAACACTGTCCCCACTGCCATTACCATCACCACTCTCAGACCAAACACATGCACGAGAATCTGACCATGAGGCAGTGTCCAGGGCGGCAGGTGAAAGGGGGTAGGGCTGGTGACCAGGACTGTGTGTTCCCCGATAGGGCACTTGGATTTTCTCTTATACACAAATTAAGATGGAAATACAAGTTTTAAGATCTGAAAGAACAGTGTCGGACTTGCCTTTTAGAAAGATGGCCGCAGTCGCCTGTGTGCTGTCTGGCACTGGGCCTTCTGTTCCCCCACACCTACACGCCCTCCACTCTGTGGAACCAGAGGCCTCCCTGACAGGATAGGGACAGGAAGGCATGATGGAGAGGGGAGGACCAAGGGGTGGCAGAGATCTGTCAGGTCACAGAGCTGATCCAAAAATGGTATCCAAAAAGGCCTTGCCCTGTAAGAATCTCAAAAAACATGGCACTCAGAAGCAGTATGGAAGAGCCTTCTAAAAAGAATCTAGAGCCAAACTACTCTTGACTGTGCTCAAAGAGCATACAAACTTCAGAAGTATCTCTTTTAATAAACAAGTCATCTTTATAGGATATCGAAGAGCTACAAGAAAGTTTCACTTCTATGCAGGGTCTGTGGTGGAGCAAGGGGTGTGTGTGTTCTCATTTTCCTGTCCTCCTAATCAGCAGCTCCATGTCAGAGACATATGATGGCCATTCAGCTTCTGGGTGAATAACACCCAGAAAAGGAACTGTTGGTGGCCTCATTCAGCTAAGTCCTGTATGGTCAGACCTCCTGTGTATTCTGCCTGTGAAAGTCACAGGCTAAGTTTTGTGAACACTGCCCCCAAATGTAAACATACCAAGATGGATCAGAGTTTAACCTACTACATGTATTTTTCTTAAACTATGTCTTTTCACATTAACATTAAGAAGTTATTGGTTTTCTGATCTGACGCTTCCTGCTTAAAACTATACCCATTTGATTACAATGAATTTACTAAGATGGTCAGAATGTTTAGCCTTGCCAAAATGTTCAACTCCATCTTTTAGAGTTAAAATATCTGACTCTATATACTCACAACACAGTTCTCATATGGGGACGAAGCAATGTGGGAACTGCCAAGATTGATAACTCCTTTCTACACATCTCATGTACTTTGGTCCAGGCTCCAACACTATCAACGCTTTTCCTAAACTGGTGTTGCAATCCATTTATTAGAGAATAATGAACTTATTTCATGGCCAGGACCACAGCGCCTTACATGGTCTCAGTGTTGATATGAATCAACCTTCTCAGGATGAGAACGCATCTTAACTGTACACCTGTTCTTGAACAACTGCTGCTTCCATTTCATTTCTTCCCCCTTTTACTTACCCAAGTGTTTTTATTCTTACCTCACTCATCAGCTTTTCAACTCAAGAATAGCTATTTTCTTTATTTCATTTAAGATTCTGGCTGCAACCCAAGCACCATTTTCCAAGTAGTTAATGAGTCCTGCAATGTCCTGGCTTGTGACCACCAGCCTCTTCCTTCAATCTGCAGGGGATCCCAACAAAAAGTGACCACACATAGGGGAAAGTGAGAAATTGTAGCTAAATATATCTTTATTTACAAAACATACATTTCAGAATTTTATAAAGTAGTAGCCAACACATAGAAAATATTTTGTAAAACTCTGTAATAAATATTTTGTAAAGAAAGGTACGTTTGGCTACATTTCCCACTTTCCCCTGTGTATGGTGACTTCTAGGACATCCTATAACATCTTGCCTAGAGATGGACTGGATGCATAACCCTTACTTAAGAAAGAGCAGCTGCTCAGTTTAGGTGAAAACACACTAAATTTTTCTACTTTTGCCCCATAGCAAGGTAGGTATTTGTAGTTAAGACCTAGGCAGCCATAAGAGAAAATACTAGAGAACTCAGTTTTGGGTGAAGGGCAAAAAGAGGTCGAAATGTGCAAATGAACTTTTTTCCCATTCCTTATTTCTTCCCCTTATGGGTAAGGGAATAAAATATTGAGGTTTTTCTTCATCATGACCATTCAGGCATTCAACCAATATGCTTTCAGCATCATCTAGGTGTTTAACATTATTAGAGGTGCTAGGGACAGAGAACTGAACACACAGATTCCTCATCCTCAAGGAACAAGCTAGTGAGGAGAGACTGGACAAATGGATGGAAAAACAGATGGTGGATGGATAAATAGATGTATACATGGATAGACAACAGATGGATGATGAATGGATGTATAGATAGACGGCAGATGAATAGATGGATGATGGATGGATGATGGATGGATGGATGGAGGGATGGACAGACAGATGGATGATGGATGAATGAATGGATGGATGATGGATGGATGGATGGATGGATGGAGGGAGGGATGGATGATGGAAGGATGAATGGATAGATGGATGATGATAGTGGGATTAGAAGGATGGCGGATGGATGGATGGATGGAGGAATGGACAGAAAG
The DNA here is from genome assembly GCA_963574655.1 of Perodicticus potto. Lineage (NCBI taxonomy): Eukaryota > Metazoa > Chordata > Mammalia > Primates > Lorisidae > Perodicticus > Perodicticus potto. Next base: position 3,441 of record CAUYRH010176164.1, on the reverse strand, counting down.
ATGGATGATGGAAGGATGAATGGATAGATGGATGATGATAGTGGGATTAGAAGGATGGCGGATGGATGGATGGATGGAGGAATGGACAGACAGATGGATGATGGATGGATGAATGAATAGATGGATAAATGGATAGATGGATGATGATAGTGGGATTAGAAGGATGGCAGATGGATGGATGGACGGATGGACAGACAGATGGATGATGGATGGATGATGATAGTGGGATTAGAAGGATGGCAGATGGACGGATGGATAATGGATGGATGATGGATAGATGACGGGGATGATGGAAGGATGGATGCCAGATGATAAGTGCAATGGGAAAAATAATTAAGCATGGTAAAAGAAACCAGGAATGGAAGGTCTGGAGAATGGGATATTACTTTCTATACGGTGGGCAGGGAAGGTCTCTCTAATAAAATGACACATTTTTTACAATTTTTGAAGAAAAAGTATTGAAAATGTGTTATGTAACCTTCTGCCAATAGTTAGATTTTTGCTGTTGACTTGGCTGTGTTAGTGTCACTCTTCACTTACTCATGTACAGATTGCACACATAATCCCTGTATGACACCTTACTTACTCTTTCACTTATTGTGATCCAGAGTTTGCTAGGCACTGCACTAGTTACTAGGACACTACGGCGAGCAAAGCGGACAAGCTGCCTCATGGAGATTAAAGTCCGACGAGGGCATCGCTCAACCAGTATGTGTCACTGTGCATATCAGTTTAGGTACCGAAGGGAAAGAGCTTACACAGGGCCCAGGATCTTCTGGAGGATGAGCAAAGGGTTTGTGAGGAAGTAACATGGAGTTAATAAGAGGAGAAGAACACTGCAGAAAGCAGGAATGTGCAAAGTTCCTTTGAGATGGAAGGGGGAAGACTGGGTTTGTTGTATTAAGAAAGTCTAACTCCCAGAGATTGAGAAGCCACAGCGACTTAACCAAATATGAGCAGAAGGCTGTTCTCAGACTGTGCTGGGCTGTGTGGGCTATGTCTGATCTTGAACAAATAGAAAACCATTTGCAAGATTTTAGACAGCAAAGAGACACGATCAAACAGTATTTTAATATGATCTAGGTGGCCGCACAACAGGAATGTAGGGGCCACAGGCATTCAGACGAGAGGCACTCAGTGCCTGGGCTGACACAATGGTGGCAGAAACAAAATAGCAAAAGAGAAAAATTAAGAACCATTTAGGAAGGCTTGGCACCTGTAGCTTAGCGGCTAGGGCACCAGCCACATACACCGGAGCTGGCAGGTTCGAATCCAGCCAGGGCCTGCCAAACAACCAGGAAAACTACAACCAAAAAAAAAAAAAATGGCTGGCCATTGTGGCAGGTGCCTGTGGTCCCAGCTACTTGGGAGGCTGAGGCAGGAGAACCGCTTGGGCCCAAGAGTTTGAGGTTGCTAAAAATATCCTGGCGTTGTAGTGGGCACCTATAGTCCCAGGTACTTGAAAGGCGGAGGCAAGACAATTGCTTAAGCCCAAGAGTTTGAGGTTGCTGTGAGCTGTGATGTCACAGCACTCTACCCAGGGTGACAGCTTGAGACTGTCTCAAAAAAAAAAAAAAAAAGAACCATTTAGGAAATAGGACCGGCTGGCGTGGTGATGAATCCACACTCATCATGATGATGCCTGGGTTATTCCCACTTGGTTTCTGGAGTCATAATAACCCCTTCATTCATTTATTACATGCTGGCTCTTCATTCATTTATTACATGCAGAGCGCATACTGTATCTCTCTTTTCTCCAGCAGCCAGGTGGTTCTAGGTGGTGTCTATAATAGTCTGTCCTCAGCTAGGAGCATCTATCACAACAAAGTAAAGAGGCAACAGCGGGCTGCATCACACTCTGGAGGAGTGAGTTCCTGCCCAAATGACTTTTATTCCAACTCCACCATCATGGCACTCAGCTGGTCACACCTACACAGAAATCAGCAAACCTGGTGACTCATTAGGACTTTCTTTTCAAGAAGCAAAAGTGTCTAAATAAAGATCCTTGAATTTAGCTTGTAACACCCAGGATTCTTCTGAGTAGCAGCAGCAGCAATTTGGGAGAGCATCAAGTGTGACATTTAGGTTTGAGAGGGGAAGTCAGGAGTCAGAGGACTGATCCCACAACAAAAGCTTTACAACAGCCTGTCCTGGGTGAGACAGTAATGAGAGAGCATAGAGGAAAGTCGTCCTCCTCCTGACGCCCAGGAAGGTTCTAGGAAGTGATGTCCCAACACGGAGCAGGTGAAAAGAGAGTTCAGAAACAGCCAGAAATAGTTGTGAATAAACCTCTCACTAGGCCTCAAGGCAGCAGTTTACAGAGGAGTTAGAACTAAGCCACGCTGCACAGACTCTGGACCCTTTTCTGAGGACCCCCAGGACTTTTATCACCGAAGGTCCCTGTGCATGGTGACAGCAGTGCTAGGACACTGTCTGTAGTTTATTTCTTTTTAACGATAAGTGTAATAAATTCAACATAAACTCAATTCCTTCCCTTGAGTGTAGGTGAAAAAGAAGAGCCTCACATCTCCTGCACATGTGCTTCCAAACCAGAGCTGGCCTAACTCCGGGGCATGCAGCTCTCTGCCAAGGACCAGCAGAAAGCCACCAGATTTTTTTAAAGTTAACTTTCGAGGGAAATTACATTAAAATAATTTTTAACTGAAGCAACACTGACTATTTCATGGTATAGAAAGAAAATCCATCTGAATTTTAAGGTAAAACAAAAGATTTCAAATACTTTACATTTTTGTGATTTCGTCCTCATCACCAGAGTGAAACCTCTGGTTGTCCTGATGGGGAGAAGGCAGCTGCCAGCCAAATTCCCCATCCGGCACAGTGGGCACAAGGCCTGGGCCAACAGTACTTTTTGCAGCCAACAAAAATGTCCTATTAATTTTAAAACCAGTAGAAAAAAATTAACTTTTAAGTCAAAAGTTTTAATATATTGATATATTTGTCTTACGCTGAAGCAGTTATAAAATCTAATTTTTCATTTTTTTTTTAAACTATTCTTTTTTTTTTTTTTGAGACAGAGCCTCAAGCTGTCACCCTGGATAGAGTGCTGTAGCATCCCAGCTCACAGCAACCTCCAATTCCTGGGCTCAAGCAAGTCTCTTGCCTCCGCCTCCCAAGTAGCTGGGACCATAGGCGCCTGCCACAACGCCCGGCCATTTTTTGGTTGCAGCCGTCATTGTTGTTTGGCAGGTCCGGGCTGGATTCGAACCCACCAGCTCAGGTGTACGTGACTGGCGCCTTAGCCTGTTGAGCCACAGGCACCGAGCCTTTAATTTTTTTTTATTTTTTATTTATTTTTTATTTTTTTATTGAGTCATAGCTGTGTACAATAATTCAGTCAAGGAGTACAGTGTGTGGGCTTCACATACAATTGGAGATATTTTTATCAACCTGATTAATATAACATTCATGATATTTTCTCAT
>CAUYRH010176158.1:0-11036 GCA_963574655.1 Perodicticus potto | reverse complement strand
TTGATGCATGTTGACTCTTAGGCCACAGACCCCATTTTAATTTTAAGATACTTTTTCCAATTTTTCATTTCTTCAAGAGAATAATATACTTATTTAATTCCTACTGTTCATTCTGACAGCTTTTACAAGTGAGCAAGAAACACAGTGAATGTTTACTGTTCCATTATAATTTATTATTTTCATTTCTTTCATGCATCTCAAATTTTCTTTCCCACACAAAATTTATTTTAATGTATCATACCCCATTTATGTGATATTTATAACAAAGTATGATTTACATTTTTGTAATCAAAAAATTAAACAATATAAAATATTTGCTTTAATTTCATGTCCTTCCTATGAGAAAAAGTTAAGAAAATGCACTTTGCTGAGTTGTATGCCTTTTAATTTTAAAATATTTGTATATTATAGCTAAGATTGACTCAAAAAGTACACTAACATGAGATTTCTATGCGATTAATTTCTTAACTATTGTTTTTTAAGGAGATTCTACTAATGTGCCTGAAAAACAGATTCCATAAATTAATATGTTTGACATGTTCCAAAGCTCCCCATAGAAGATATGTGTTTGAATAATGAAGACTCTAAGAAATTCTGAAGTATAGAAACTTGAGATTTTTTTTTATTTGTTTAACACACTCATTTCAAATAAATTTGAACATGGAATACTTTTTGAATTGTATCCACATGGGAAATGCTGACTAATAGACCATCAGGCATAGGCACTAACAACATAGGTATTTCATTTCCTGCACGCATTCTACATGAATTAGAGAGAGCTAATTTTTAAAGGAATTAAACAAGAGAATATTTTTTCATAAAATAAACAGAATATTTTTGTCATAAATTATGTAATCTCAAATATTTTATACTATTGTGATATGAAGACCTGTGCCAAATAGTAAATAAATTTGAATAGTAAAATCTTTACTTAGAAAAATAATGTTAGGGTTTTTATGATTTGTCTAGTAATCCTTTCTAGGCTAGCACGTCTATCATCATTTGTCCTTAAGCTTTCTGGGTAGACTATGTCACAAACCTTTCCACTTGGCTGCTGGAAGAATGACAACCTTTTTCTACTGGCCATGTGTCTTGGACTAGTTATGAAAGGAGTATTTTTCAGGGAACATGAAATTGAAGTTTTCACAAAATTGAGGAACTTCAGATTAGCTAGAGAAATTGTGTGAAGTACAAAACTGCCAAAAAATCTCATTTAGGAAAAGTAGATAATAACAATAATAGCTACCAGGGGTTCAGTGTTCACCATGTGCCGGACAGTGTTCCAACAAGGTAGTGATCAAGGGGGGAAAATTGAGAAACTTCCATGTGGCGGATACTGATAAAGTATCACACTGTGTTTGCTTCATGCCATATGAAACATGGCCCTTCTTTGTAACTAGTGGTCCAGAATGATATTCTTACCTTAGATGTAATTAAATCTATTAAGTAACTCAGCATTTGTCTTTACTTTAAGATATAATGGATCAGGAGGAGGAGAAAGAAGTGATAAGAATTTTTGAAGATTCTTTCTACATTAGAAAATTCTTTTATCTATTTCAAACCACAAGCCATGTAACTCTGATATATCGCATTTTGTTGTAATAGAGAAATAGTAAACAGTGTCACAGTTGTATTACGGGAATTAAGAGAATTCATCTCTTTTTCTCCCTGCCAAGAACCCAATTTCATATCTGTATCCCTCTTGAACTAATAAGTAAAAGAAGATTCCTCTGAGATATCTCATTATTCCTTCCATCTCCTATTTGGATCACTAACCATTTATTATATTTGTTCATTGCTAATGGGATTTCTTTCCAAAAATTTTCGGAAATAGAGTTTTTCCAAAACACTACAATTTTTATTACTTTCAAAGTTATTTTCGACTTTTTTGAAACTCTACTTCATCTGTTTTAAGGAGCCAAAGTCTTATAAAACATCTATCCATGTGAGGCCACAGTTCCAATATTCTGAGAAACAAATTCTCCTTGTCTAATTTTAATGTAATATGCTAAATATTGTTGAATCTACCTTGTCAGATGCAGAGTAATAGGCTTCTTTCCCATTAAACTTAAACCTTGATTTGTAACTGTACAAACTGTCAATTGACCATTTTGACGAGTACCTACCATAGTCTACTCATAAAATCTGAGTATAGTATGAGCTATAACCTGACCTCACCACTTCTAAATGGGCTTGCCATTCAGAGGTCATTTATCCTCAGCCAGTTTCAGTTCTCTCATTTGTAAAATGTGGCTGTTACTTGCCACGTATAACTGGGATTGACAGGAAGGTCGACTTGAGGGGGCTTTGTACACTCTCGGTGGCTTGCAAACTCAAAGGAAGTGTACACAGATGTATTGGTCCGAATGTATCCTTCCTCAAGTAATGAATTTCAAACATAACAATAGTGGGAAGTGTCAGAGGACTTTTTAAAATTTGTTCTAATCCTAGGATTCTAACAAAACTCCAGCAGAAGGTCTATGTAATTCACATGGTCTATTTAAAGTAAAATACATCTTAGATTTTCTGAAAATAAGCAAAAGCCATAGGCAGGCTGAACCATCATCAATTTAATAACTGAAATTTGTTTTCTTAATATATGTGTCTTTTTCATCTTAAAAAAGTTTAAGTATCTCAATCTGAATAGAATTGAGAAGCGTGTATCTTCTTCTAAAGCCAAAATCATAAAAACTTCTATTGGTTGGTTATTATTTATGATCAGGCTCTTTCTTATAATTTCTGATCCAGGGTTCCCTAAATTCTGGAATACCAACTAGAAGTGAGCTCTATGTAAATACCATTCTGGGATAGCAAATGTCTTTCTATGAAAACTTCCTTTTGAATAAAAACTACAACGTATTTTTCTTTAAAGCAGTTTAACTGAAATGAGACATGACTATTAGAGAGGACACAGGAAAATTTTATTTTTTGGTGAATTGAATTTTTATAAGTTATAGTCTTTAAACACTTATAAAGACTCAATAGCTTAAGTGATTCCCATTGGGATGTTTTTTCTAAATTAATTTATCTGTGCTGTTTATAAGGCATTAGTAGTCTGTTTCAGCTACCATAACAAAATATTGTGGGTTGGGTGACAAAAACAACAGACATTTATTTTCTCAGTATTCTCATCTCAGTTTTGGAAGCTAAAAGTTCAAGATTAGGCTGTTAACGGGATTAGTTTCCAGCGAGGACTCTCTTCCTACCTGGTAAACAGTTATTTTTCTATGTGCTCACACGATTTCTTTCTACATACATAGAAAGAGAGAAATAGTAGGCTCTTCTTGTCTCTTCTCAGAAGGACACTAACCCTGATGATTTCGTTTAACCTTGTCTATTTCATAAGCGACCTAGTCTTCAAATACAGCCACACTGGATGTTAGAGCTTCAACACATAAGTGTGGGAGGAAAACAACCATTTAGTTCATAACAGACAGGAATTCAATACCAAACTATACTTTCTATTTTTCATGCTCTTATTAATCAATCAATCTTCTATATTCTAGGCATTTTATTAGATTCCAGTAAAAAAAAAAAAACAAAATCAAATCGTGAGGCCTTAAGAAACCCACATTCAACGATAATGATTTCTACACAAACAAAGGTAAAAGCTATGAAAATTATCTCCCTTGAATATGATATTGAAAACACAATTCACATAGATAAATTCTATGATAAAGAAGGATTAAATCATCTACAGTGGGGTTTATAAAATTAGACTTGTACTTCTATCTAGGATAGAGTAATAGGGATTCTCCTACCTGAAACAAATACAAATCAAGAAAAATATATTCAATTATGGTTTGATAATGCAAGATTGTGACTTCAGAGAAATAGAGGAAAATAAGACAGGTGAGGCTCTGATTTCCCCAATTATTGCCTAAAGAGAATGCCCAGGTTATGATACAAGGAGCAAAAACTCAAGCAAAGTCTGCCAGGCTCTCTGGATTCTATAGATGTAACTGAGAATCTGGAAAGCACAGGCAGCTTGAGATCACAGAACAGAGTAATGAAAAGGAGGCAATTTCAGAGAGAGAGAATGTCAAAGAATTTCAGGAGATATTTCTTCAGTCATCAGCAGAATACTGATCCCATCATATGTGAAGAAATGATCCAAGCTTAGATGGAAAAATCCAAAAGAATTCAATGGAACAGTGTTTAATGCTCACTCAGACACTGAGAATAGTACCTTTTCCAACAGGCAAACTAGAAAACCTCTTATTTCATAAGCCAACTTATAGAATACTTAGAAATGTGGGCATAGAGTAATCAGTAGTGGACATAAGGAGTTCTAGGCATGAGGTGAGACACAGCTGTGGTCTAATCTAATACATTTTAAAAGTGAGACCCAAAGGATTGAACAGTTTTCAATTTAATTTAATACTAAGACAAAACTGAAGAACATTTATATGAATGCAAAAATATCCAGAATCTAAACGTGATCAATTTACTTTGACTGGTGCCCAAGGAAACATTACTAGATGTGCAAAGCAAGAAAAGATGATGCTCCACGATGAAGACAAAATCAATAAATCAACCCTGACCCAGAACAGACACAGTTGCTGGAATTAGCAGACAAGGAAATTAGCAGACTCATTATGCTGCATTCCTTTTGTTAAATCATTTAAGTAGAGAATAAAAAGTATTTTAAAAGACCTACACCAAACTTACACAGGTAAAAATTTAAAAGACTGAGAGGACAAAACAGAACAACTGAGAGTAATTAACTGCTACGGTTTAAATGTGTCCACTAAAGTTCATGTGTTGAACATTTAATTTCCAGTGCAACAGTGCTGAGTGGTGGGGCATTCAAAAGCTGGTTAGGTCACCTCTTACTAGATGGATTAATGCTGCTGTCATGGGAGTGGCTTAGTTATTGTTAGTTTTTGAGGGAGCGGGTTTCTGATAAAAAGAATAAGTTGGGTCCCCTTAACTCAATTTCTTGCGAATAGTCACTTACACTTCACCTGCTGCCATGAGATGATCATCAAGAAGGCCCTCACCAGAAGCTGGCATCTTGCTATTGGACTTCACAAGTTCCAGAACCATGAGGAATAAATGTCTTTTGTAAATTGCTAAGTCTCTGGTATTTTGTTATAGTAACACAAAATTCATTAAGACAATGACAGACTAAACACTGTCTATAAAAAGGATAATGCAATTAAAGATGTAACAAAAGAACCTATTCAAAATAAAGCACAAAAATAAAATTACTAAAACAACAAAAAGAAGGCCAGTGAACTATGGGACAATTTCAGATAGACTCATTATATGCAATTAGAAACTAGAAAGAAGGGGTTGAAAAAATAAAGGTCTAAAACATTTCTAATTTGATTAAAAATCCAAGAATACTGATGAACCTTAAGTACACACATACATATATAACACAAAAAATTACATTAAGGTCAATCATAATATAATTGGTCAAAAATAGTGACAAAGAAACTCTAAAAATAAGAGAGATAGAGGAACATATTACCGACCCAGGAACAATAGTCTCACAGATTTATCTTCTTATTGTAATAATGCAACTAACAGAATAGAGAAATATCCTTAAAATATGGAAATAAATATATGTCAGTGTAAAATCTTATACCAAGAAAAAAAACTTCTTAAATTAAGGCTAAGTAAACACTTGTTAGACATGCAAAAGATGAAAGAATTTATCATCAGAAGCCGACCTATGGGGTATATTGCAAGGGTACAATTCAAATCCATCAAGAATAGAACATAAATGTCTTAACACAATAATTAAGTAAATGAGGTGACAGCTATGATGATTAATGTGATGTAAGTACTCCAAATTGTATAAAAAATCAACACATTGTACACCACAAATGCATAAACGTATTCATGATCTATGTGTATATAACTTAATAAAAGGAAAAGAAAAAGAAGACTAACAGTACAAAAAAGGAAAAATCTCTCGGTGAGATGACAAAGTGCATCTAATACAAAACAAGTTCAAACAGGAAATCAAAGAGAAAAATTAAAATATTTTGGGTAGAATGAAAATCTATACAAAAATTTGGAAGGTGCTGATAGAGCAATACTTGGTTGGAGAAATGTATTTAACCTTCACTTCCTGTATTGGAAAAAGCAAAGACCTCAAGTCAATGACCTGATTCTACTTTACAAAGAAACTAGAAAATGAGGAACAAATTAAAATCAAAGTAAGAAGAAGAAAGGGGAAAATATCAAAGAAATGCAACAGAAAAATCAAAGAGAAAAATCAAAGAAATACAACAGAAAACAATAGAGAAAAATCAATGAAACCAAGCTAGTTTTTTGAGATCAAAAAATCAACAAATCTTCAGCTAGACTGACCAAGAGAAAAGAAAAAGACAAAAATTTCTAATGTCTGGATTGAAAGAGAGAATGTTAGTACATACTTCACAGATATTAAAAACCCAGCAAGGGAATATTATTTAAAAATTTGATGTCAGTAAATTTGACATCTCAGATGAAATGGTCAGATTTCTTGAAAGATTCAGTTCACTTACCAAGCTCACTCTTAGAAAAATAGGTAGCATAAAGAAAACCCATACCTATTAGAGAAACTGAGTATGTGGTCTAATCTTCCTACAAAGAAAACTCTAATCTCTAGTGATTTCAATGGTAAATTTCACAAACTAAAAAAATGAACAAATTATATCAATTATCTAAAAACTCTCCCAGAAAAGTGAAATGATAGAATGCTTTCTAGTTTATTCTCTGATGCCAGCCTTACTCCGGTACCTTAACCAGACAGGAAGATTACAAGAAAATAAAACAATGCATTGAACAAACAAAGATGGAAAAGTTCAAAGCAGAATATTAGCACAGCAGGTGCAATGTTTTCCAAGAAAAACTCATCATTAGCAAGTGGGACTTAAATCTTTATATGCATTAAAGAGTCATTTAACATTCAAAGATTACCACATTCCCAAACTAAAGTTTGGCACCCTGTGATCATCTCAAGAGATAGAAAGAAAGTATCTGACAAAATTAAATATATATCCTGATAAAAACTGTCAATAAAAGTATGAATATAGGAGAACTTTCTAAACCTTACAAAAAGCGTCAATGAAAAACTTACAGTTACATCATACTTAATAGTCAAAGACGGATTTCCACCCAGGATCAAGAACAACACAGACATTTTTAGTCTCACCACATTTATTCAATGTAGTGCAGAAAGTTGGAGCCTGTGCATTACAGTGAGAGGAAAAAAAAAGAATGAAATTCATCCAGATTGGAAAAGAAGTGTCTTCAAAGATTATATGATCATCTACACAAGAAATATAACAGATCCTGCAAAAAAAGCTGACGACTAATAAATGAGAAAGCTTGCAATATAAAAAATAATTTTTTTTTATTAAATCATAGCTGTGAACATTAATGCAATCATGGGGTACACTGAGCTGGTTTTATATACAATTTGAAATATTTCCATTGAACTGGTTAACATAGCGATTGAATTTCTATATCTAAGAAATCACAAAATGTTAATGTTGTTTGCCTTAGTATTAAAACATAAAAATGCTTATTAAATCTGACAAAATATGGTAAGATCTGAACATTGAAACTTCCAAAACATTCATGAGAGGAATGAAGGCTGGCCTAAACAGATGGAATGGTACATACAGTTTTCAATAGACTACATTGCTAAGATGTCAACTCCCCCCAATAAACTACTTGTGATACCAATGAAAATTCTAGCAGCTTTTTATTTGTTTTTGTCAAACTTGATGAGCTGATGCTAATGTTCATCTGGAAATTCAAATGAGCTAGAAAAAAACCAAACAACTGTGGAAACAGAAACAAAATGGGGGAACCACCACGACCTTATTTTAAGACACACTATAAAGCTAAAGTAAGTGGACTAGTGGCGTGAATCAGACAAATAGAACAAAAGTATATAATAGACAGTCTGGAACCGAAGCTACATAGAGACCGAAAATTGATTTTGTCCCCAAGTGTAAAAGCAATTCAGTACAGAAAGGATAGTCTTTTCAAAAGATATCACTGCAAAAATGGAACGTCCACATGTTAAAAACGAAAAAATAAAAGAACCCTGATCACTACTTTGTACCATATGCAAAACTTAAATCAAAATGTATCATAGACCTAAATGCAAAGCCTACAACCATAAAACTTTTAGAAGAAATCATAAGAGAGAATTTTTTCACCTTGAATTATGCAAATGTTCCTTAGATATAACATCAAAAGCGCATTCCAGAAAAATGCATAATAAATGAGAATTCATCAAAATTAGAAATATCACTACTTCAAAAGTCACCATTAGAGAGAATAAAAAAGATAAGCCACTGACTGGTAGAAAGCACTTTCAAATCATGTATCTGATGTAGGATTCACTTCTAGAATACAGGATGGCTGACAATTAAGTTGAAACTCATCCTAGAAAAAGTGCTACATTATTAAATGTCACTACAGGCATCTCTGAAGTGCAACAATGCCATGACAAAGCTGTGCAACAATGCCAGCACCTAGTTCATTCTTCAAAGCAATTTTGCAACTCTTTTCCTGGAATGCTCAGCATAGCACAGTACACAACAACAGCAATGAATAACACTCAGCAAAACACTGCCACACATCCACAAAAACACAGCTGTGAGACACTAACATGCCAAGGTTATGAAATCTTACCAACATGTTTCTCCAGCATTGCCAATGTAGGTGCATGGTGATAAGTTCATGACCTTAATCGTTGGATTTTTTAGGAGAGTAGCTCTGATGATCACTCCAGAAAGAGTTCCAAAATTGCTTTGAAGGGTGGATTAAAGGTGCTGGCATAGGTGCATAGCTTCTCAAAGGGAGTATTTCCAAGGTTACCATAGTGATATTCAGCAGTGAGACATATAGCACTTTGTCTAGATTGAGTTTGGGAATGTAATGTTCCAACCTCATATAAACAACTTGGATGCTCAACAATAGAAAAACAAACAACCCAATATAAATGTTCAAAATATTTCAACAGACCCTTCCCCAAATACATATGACAAGTTCATAAGAAGATACTCAACATCATTTACCATTAGGGAAATACAAATTAAAAGCACAACTAGAGAGGAAAACAAAAAAACTAGCAGATTCAAAATGTTGGTAAGGAAGTAGAACAACTATAACCCTCAGAAAGCTTTCTGGGAAACAGTTTCACAGTTTCTTAAATACAGAAACTTATACCTATCAGGTGATTCAGCCATTCCCTGTACAGGTAATTATCCAAGGGAAATACAAATATATGTCTATGCAGAGGTGAAGGTTTGTAAATTTGTCATAGCCAAAATATTGGAAACAACCAAAATTTTCATCCAAAAAATAGTCCTATACAAATGATACTTCTATGCACTAAAATAGAGCACCTCAAAAGTTGTCTTAATGTTGCCAGGCAGAGGGAAAATGGGAAATTTTTGCTTAACGTACTTTTTTTTACAAAATGTTCAGTATAAAATTTTATAAAAAGTTGGTCAACATACACCAAAGCTGGCAGGTGCGAGCCCGCCCAGGCTTGCTAAACAACAATGACAACTACAACCAAAAAATAACTGGGCATTGTGGCGGGCTCCTGTAGTCCCAGCTACTCAGGAGGCTGAGGCAGAAGAATCACTTATGCCCAGGAATTGGAGGTTGCTGTGTCCTGTACTCTACCAAGCGTGACATAGTGACTCTGTCTCAAAAAAAAAAAAAAAAAAAAAGTACACACTGTAAGATTCTAATTTCATAAAAATTTATAAAATAGACAAATCCATCTTGGCACAAAGAAGGTCGGTAGTTGCTGTGGGCTGGAATCAGGAAGCAAGGAGTTAGACGAAAGGATTACACAGGTCACGTCTATACGCTGCAAGCGTTTTTTTTTTTTTTCTTTTTTTTGAGACAGAGCCTCAAGCTGTCACCCTGGGTAGAGTGCTGTGGCGTCACAGCTCACAGTAACCTCCAACTCCTGGGCTTAAGCAATTCTTTTGCCTCAGCTTCCCGAGTAGCTGGGACTACAGGCGCCAGCTACAACCCCTGGCTGATTTTTGGTTGTAGTTGTCATTGTTGTTTGGCAGGCCCAGGCTGGATTCCAATCTGCCTGCTCTGGTGCATGTGGCTGGCGCCTTTGCCACTTGAGGAACAGGTGTGAGCCACGCTGCAAGTAAGTCCTTCCTTTCTGCGTACTATACAGAGGCCTGCTGTGTCTTTCAAATAATGTGCTGAATTGGCTTTGTTCCTATATGGTCAGGTGCTCAAGATTTTGTCCTACACTCTGCTTAGAAGTACATGTACTGTTGTGAGAAATAAGATGAGACATATTTCTTGGTAAACTTATTAATTTTCTGCTTTTCTTATTTCAGTGGATAATGAGTCATTCACTGTCTTCCACCTTGGCAACTGCCTACAACCATGTGAGCACAATTGTACCTGAAGCCAAAAAAAAAAAAAAGAACCAGCAGCATAAAGCTTCATCAAGTAAGCTTATCCTTCCTCTGAATGAGTAAATGAGCAACACACTCCCGGGGAGCGCTCCGGCCTCACAGATATTGGTGACATATAATTCAGACAAAAGAGGACTAAGGTGCAGATGGTTGAAATACCACTTTATCCGCTTTCTTTCGGGCTGGGATGTTGGTTGTTACTTAATCCCTCATGTTTTCCTTTTCATTTCTTTCCTTTTTTCCTTCCTGACAATTTCTCTTGCTACTTTACATTGCAAAATTAAGAACTAGAATAGCATATTTAAAAATGTATATATATAGTAAAAATACAAACACTTTGATTTTTATGTTGCACAAATAGTTTGTGTAATTTACATATGGGTCGCCACAAAACATCTACATCTTATTTCTATTTGTAATAGCTACACATTATCACTGAATTCTTGCAAATTCTTTTTTTTTTTTTTTTTTTGGGACTATTGACATGAGTTTAATATTAGCACCTACGTCACATGTTATGTGGATTATAGGAGACAATCCAGATAAAACTTGTTTAGTACAGTGCTTGACAGATCAAAAGCAATTAACAGACATCAGCAAATATCCATCATCTGAAAG
>CAUYRH010176156.1:0-22992 GCA_963574655.1 Perodicticus potto | reverse complement strand
GGTGGCAGGTTCAAACCCGGCCCCGGCCAGCTAAAAAACAGCAATGAGAATTCCAACAAAAAATAGCCAAGCATTGTGGTGGGCACCTGTAGTCTCAGCTACTCAGGAGGCTGAGGCAGGAGAATTGCTTATGTCCAAGAGGTGGAGGTCGCTGTGAGCTGTGACGCCACGGCTCTCTACCGAGGGCAACAAAGTGAGACTCTGTCTCAAAACAACAACAAAAAATTCTGTCATTTAAGGTGCTCACCCTATCTCACCTGTGGCTCAAGGAGTAGGGCAATGGCCCCATATATCAGAGGTGGCCGGTTCAAACCTGATTCCAGCCAAAAAAAAAAAAAAAGCCTGATTATCTTCTGCTGGAGATGTGAAAGGCATCGGATCCCACTTTCTTCCCGCTGTGGCTGTGGGTCACGCCAGCACTGTGATTTCTGGCTTCCTTGTCAATAATGAGATGATGTTAAGCCAGCCCTTCCCAGTTCAAGGGTATTACAAGGAATAAATGAGACTGGCTGAGGCAGGCCCTTGTAAAAGAGAACAGACTCTTCCAGGGCCCGCCCACCCAGGCTAATCCACATCTGGATAAAGTGCAGAAGAGCCTCCTGATAACCCCAGCCTGCATTTGCAAATTCACCTACTTGCTGCAATTTATTCACAACCCCGAAATCAATACACATGGCCCTTTCATGGTCACTCACAGCGTGGCCGAAATGTCTGAGTCACCCGACATACAGATCCCCAGCCGAGGTGAAAAGGCGGCCCTCTGCCCTCTCGCTTTGACTCATACTTATCCTTTTCCTGGCACTTTTAGTGCCACGGTTTTTGCATTTTTGTTGGTGACTTTGTTTAAAATGGCCCCAAGCACAGTGCCGATGTGCTGTCTGGCGTTCCTAAGCAGAAGGGGGCTGTCACGTGCCTCAGGAGAAAATCCGTGTTAGAAAACAGAAGCTCGAGATGAGGTACACCGCTGTTTGTGAGTTCAATGTCGAATCATCAGCATGTAGCAAATAAGGTGTCTTTAAACAGACACGTCCATGACACGAGGTCATGTATTGACTACATGATGAAAATGTTGTGACCAGAGGTTTCAGGGAGACTCACCATGTATTTCCCCAGGAGCCACAGTTCGTATTCACTAATGCAGTGATTACAGCAACTTCATAAAACAAACTACTCTGAGTAATGGGAATTGACTTTATTAGCTAGAATTTTTTTCTTTGAGACAGAGTCTCACCCTGTCACCCTGGATAGAGTGCTGTGGCATCATAGCTCAGCAACCTCAAACTCTTGGGCTCAAAACAGCCTCCTGTCCCAGCCTCCCAAGCAGCTGGGACTACAGGCACCCACTATGATGCCCGGCTAGTTTTTCTATTTTTAGTAGAGACAGGGTCTCACTCTTGCTCAGGCTGGTCTCCTACTCCTGAGCTCAGGCAATCCACCTGCCTCGGCCTTCCAGAGTGCGAGGATTACAGACGTGGAAATTTTATAATAGAACTCTGCTCCCTCAGAGCAGAGGCTGCCAGCGCAGGAGGACAGAGCGTAGACACGGCGTCCAGAGTCCTGGCTCTGCAGAGGGAACAGTCTGGGTGCTCACTGTCTCCCTGGGTTCCTGGGTCTCTTTTTCCCAGCTGAGAAGCCTCTGGCCCAGACAGCAGGGATGAGAGCTCCTGCCCTCTCATTCCAACATCCTGGGGCTCAGAGGCACACAGCGGCCTCTCCTCTCTCAGCCTGAGGTTGAGGTTCCTTCTCATCAACCTGAGAGGCTATGACCAGACTGCCGGAGGAAATACCTAGGCCCGCCTTGGGGCCTAAAGGGGGTTGGCAGACCTTCTTAGGAGCCCCTCTCTATTCTAGACGGACTCATTCCACTCATACCAACCTACCTGCTGGCCCACGTCAGAACTGATATTTCTCTTCCAGGCTGGGCCTCGGAGAGCAATCGTCACCAGGGTCTGACAGCATCCAAGGTCCCAGCCTGAACAGTCTCAGCTCTCCCTGTCCAGGTGACCCTGACAACTTATTGGGAAAACCAGAGTACGTTCTTGCCTGGCAGCACCTCTTGGAAAGCATTCGAGGGCTGAGGCAGAGGTGTCAGATGTTCAAAACTCATTTTCTGAGTCATTCAAAGGCCAGCAAGAAAAAATGAAAACACTGTTGAGATCAAATCTAGGACGCAAAATGAAAGGTCACTTCTTTAAGCCACAGGGGGAAACGTGCACCGCCACCATGATTCCGAGATCCTGCCACATGGAGACCACAAGCCACTGTAGCCCCAGACAGAAATACTTCTGTGTTTCCCCTCAGCCCTGTGATGGAAGGAAAATGGAAATGGAGCTACCAGCTCTGGACGTGGCTATACAAGGCTGAACTAACTCCCAGAGCAGGCGGGAGATGCCAGTGCTAATAAAATGTCACTTTGATTACTTTTGCCAGGGTTATAAAAAGAAACCAGAGACTTCCTCCCTTGGGCATCTTTTGTTAATTGCCATCTATAAAAGTTCTGTTTTCTAGACCTGTAATATACGTTATTTTCCCTTTGAAAACAAAAAGAAACTCCTAAAATATCAATCAGCATCCCAAATGGCAAAGTGATTTGTTTTCCAACTCACACTCTCAGATTGGCTAGAGAGTCTGTCTGCAACGCAGGCATCTGGTACCAATTTGTGACAATATAAAATCAAAGCTCAACTCCTATGTAAATATTGTTGGTGTTTTTTTATTCCAGATTTCACCAGCCTGCAAGTATCTTATTCATTTCCTTATATTTTAGTCTGGAGTTTTAAAGTTACACATTATGAACCTTGCACCTCTTCCGAAGCTCCAGGGGCTAAATGCTTTCCTGTTCTGTGAAATACAGCTCCCAGGATCTCTGGGTTGAAATACATTGTTGCCATCGCTTCCGATCCAGCAGACCCTAAAGTATTCATTTGTGTTTGCAGCAAACAGGATCTAATAAAACAAGTCTTGCGATGGTAATTCTGTATACATGAGCAGTAGAACCTCTGTAAGTTGACCACCCAAATGACTGTACCTAACTGCTCAACATATAGGATAGTCAACATAAGGAACCAGGCCTCCTGCACTGATAAATGCATGTGGTGCTTGTCCGGTTTATGCAATTAGGTCCACTTAAGGACGTGGTCAGTGCAGGGAAGTGGTCAGCTATGGAGGTTCTACAGTATCAGCTTCCCACCCACAGGGGCAGGATTGGTGGATAACTTTGGTACACAGCATATGTTCTCAGTGAAAGCGCCAATCAAGGCAGGTGTCAACACAAAACACGTGGATCATAAAACAGAACTCACTTTGCTCAAGAAGAAACTTGTTTAGGTCGAATGTTAACACGTGTCAAAGCTGGGAGAGTATGGGCTTCAGAGTTAGAGGGGATCCCCGTGCTATCAGCGCCCTGTGATTTGGTGAGAAAACTCAACTCCCCGAAGTTCAAATCTCTTTGCATGTTGGTATCAGCCCCTGTAAAATCTGTAAAACACCAGCAGGGTACCTAAGATATAATAATCACACCAGGTATCAATTGAGAACTATATTCCAGGGCCTGTGACAAGTGCTTTACAGAGATCAGAGAGACTATTCTTTGCAGTCACAGGAGGAATCTGATTATCACATGTTATCTCCCACTCTTTATAGATGATAACTGAGGCTCAAGGAGATTAGGAACTCACCTATAGCTACACACCCAGGAAAGGGCAGAACTGGGATGTGAAGTGACCTCTCTATGGACAGGTAGCTCATAAAGCGAGCACTCAGCAAACAAGCCATTATTATAAGAAAAAACAAACAAACAAAAAAACCTAAAACAAAAAAATGTAACACTAATAAAACCAGAGAAAGTCGCAGCAGTATCCATAGTACTGAGACCACACACCAGCCTTACTCTAATACACACAGTAAGTACAAATCTCGGGTACACTGGGTACTAGTTCAGTTACCAGATGGTGATGTCATTTCCAGGAAGCATCTTTCTTCTCTTGGAGAACAGGTCTTTCTTGCTCACACTTCAGCACTTGGTAATTAGGTGCAAATATGTGCAAGTTGAACTAGGAATGCTTGAAAAATCTCATGATCTTGCTCTAAAATTTTTTTAATAGGAAGAAAATGTGTGTTTTAATTGAAATTAAATGAATGAAATCTGATTTGGGGTGTTTTTTTGTTTTAATTGGTTTGTTCAACATTTACCTTACAAGGTCATAATAAAAATTTTAGGCCAAATAAGTTGAGAATGAGTAAAAACTTGGAATGATCTTTGAGCATAAACATCATTGTCCTCTTTGGGAGGAAAAGAAAATTCTCCTTATGTATTTATATATCTTCCATCAAAAAGTTATATGACCCTGCAGATACATTACCTTGAACTATTAGTAGAGTTCAGGCACAAGACTGGGGAAAAGACAGAGAAAGAGACTTCTTTGCTTGCATGATTTTGCTCCCCAGTATATTTTCTAAATTTCTAGGTTGGATCATACCAGGCCTTCCTCCTGACTCAGAGATGGCCCTGCCACCCAGTCAGTCTCCTCAGCACTCACCTCTCGGCCCACTCCACATCCAGCCCGTCTCCAACCCATTCCACTGTGTCCTAAGTCTCTGCCAAGTCCACTCACTCCTCCCCACCCCATCAGTACCATGTGACCACTGTGTCCTCCCTAGACCACAACAACCGAGTGCCTCTTGTTTATTCACCCCCTCTGCTCCTCCTGTCTGCCCCAGTCCTCATCAACTACCTGATTCTGTTCATCCTGAGGTCCTGCTGACCAGCAACCAGCTGTCCCCACCACTATGGGGTCAAATCCACCCTGGCTCTTATTACAGGCCAAGAGCATGGAGGCCGTCCGCTCTGTGCCTCCCCCACCTGCAGCCTTCTGTGCATCAGGTGATTATTCAAGAATCTCTATCCAATTAGATATAAGCTCCCTGATGGCGGGGTCATCCAAGTCACTCATAAGTTCTAGAAATTCTACCTCCAAAATGCACCTCGAGTCCATTAGCCTCTCGCCATCTCCAGTCCAGGCCACTGTGTTCCTCAGCAGGATGCTGTTTCCTGGATGCAAGAAGCTCCCACATCCAGCAAAAGCCAGAGCACACCGCTCCCTGCAGCTTCCAATAAAATGAGCGCTCTTGGCGTTACAGGGCCCTGTCCAACTCTTGCATCTGTCATTATGCCCCTCCACCCTGGCCTGCCTTCTCTTCCTTAACAGATCAAGCTCCTTGGTATCTCAGGGCCCCAGAACAGTTCCCAAGGCCTGAAACCTGCGTCCCATCATTAGGTGGCTAACTGCTTTCTCATCTTCCTCTGAAAGGCCTTTCCAGGCCACTGTATCTAACAGATATTCACAGATCCCCGCTGGCTCCCTCCAGAATTTATTTGTAATATTTTTGGTCTCCCTTTCCCCCCTACCCCCATCTCCAGGATAAGACACATGGTGGAAGCGGCCCCATCTCTCTGGTGTACCCAAGTCCCCAGAGCTTAGCACAGGGCAGAGGCTCTCATCAAATTTGTTTGAATACTTTAAAAAAAACCTGCTAAGACCTTAAAATGGAGGCAGATATAAGATACTTTAGGACACAGATGAGGGAACAGACACAAGGAGACGAGGAAAGCTAATGCAGAAGGGACTCTCCAGAGTCTCCAAGTTCACCAGAGAGGAAGTGTGGCCATGTCAGGGACAGACAAGGGGCGAGGAACCGAACAGTGGTTATGTGGCGCCTCCAACCTGAATTACCTGGACTCTCAGCAAAGCCCCACGCCAGGGAGTAACTTCCACTGCTCTGTGCTAGGATGGAAGCTTGGCAGTAAAGTAAAACTATTTCACGTAGCACTAGACATTGTGCACATCTTCCAGAAGGTCTACGGTAGCTGTCCCTAAACTCGCATGGGTACCAGACACACACTGAGGGTTTGCTGAAGTCAGATTCTGGCCCTGCCCTGGAGTTTCCAGTTCAGGAAAGCAGAGGCAAGGGCTGGGGACTACATTTCTAAGAAATTCCTGGGTGCTGCTGGTCCGGGGAGCACATTCCACAGCAGTGCCAAAGATCTGAACAAAAACAGAAGCCTCCAGATTAGAGTTTTAAGTTTCTCCCCAAAATTCCATGGTACCTCAGCCACCTACAGATCTTTCTCCCAGTATGGGCTCAGCCCTGGGCTTTCTGTCCACTCCCAGGAAGAGGAAGGCAGTTTCCACCTTGCAGAGCATGGCAGTCCCAGCTCTACCTCCGAGAAGCGGCTGGCTATCTCTTCCCTAGGGCTGATGGGACCAACTACTTGGACACAGGGGTGGCGTAAGTGGCTTAAAACAACAGAAACCTACTCTCTCACAGGTCAGAGGCTAGAGGTCAACAATTAGGGTGTTGGCAGAGTTGATCCCTCCTGGAGCTCCAGGGCAGACCCTGCCTTGCACCTTCCACACTGGAATGCTGCCGACCCTCCACTCCAATTCCTGTCTCGGTCTCCATGTTCTCTGCTCTCTTCTGTGTGTTCATGTGGCCTCTTAGGAGGACACTAGTCATTGGATTTAGGGCCCAATCTACTGTGATCTCATCTAAACTAGTTCCATCGGCAAAGAACTTACTTCCAGATAAGGTCCCATTTTGAGGTTCCAGGTGGGTGTGAACCTGGGCGTGTAGTGGGG
This sequence comes from Perodicticus potto, assembly GCA_963574655.1. Taxonomy (NCBI): domain Eukaryota; kingdom Metazoa; phylum Chordata; class Mammalia; order Primates; family Lorisidae; genus Perodicticus; species Perodicticus potto. The sequence continues at coordinate 16,354 of CAUYRH010176156.1, read as the reverse complement.
ACTACTCAACCTGGTACACACATGAGTGAAAAGGTTCTGCAGAGGTGGGGGGCACAAAGGACCCATCAGGGTGGTGACGTGCTGAAAGACATGGCCAAAATCCAAGCAGGGACCCAGGACCACAGTGAAAAGCTAGTGTCTTGTGGGTCAGCCGAAGTCTCGCAGGGACCCAGGACCACAGTGAAAAGCTAGTGTCTTGTGGGTCAGCCGAAGTCTCGGGCCACAGCAAAGCCTTTGGCCTTCAGGCCCCACCCTTCCTGGGGGCTCCTTCCATCAGCTTTCTTAACTAGTCTCCGGTAGAGAGAATTTCCAGTGGTCCACAAACCCCCTGAAACTCTTTCTAAAACTCAGTGCATGTAGAAATAGACACACTCCCTAGAAGTACAGATTCGGGATACGCACAGGTTCATTTTTCTGAAAAGACAACTAGGATGCCAAAAAGAGAGTTGTTTTGAAAACAAAAAGCACCTCTATGGCTTCCTTCCGCATTCGGGCCGCCTCCATAGTTTGGGAAGACCCAGCTCTGCTCACACCTGTGCCAGCACACAAGCTTCCCTTCTTGTCTGAACTAAAGCTCACCCACTTTCAAGGGAGTATCCAGTGCACATCATGCACCCCCCGTGAAGCATCCAGTGTGCATCATGCACCCCCCGTGAAGCATCCAGTGTGCATCACACAGCTGCCCTGTGGGCTCAGTTCCAAAGCCATTTCCAGGAGAGCCACCACTCCCAAGGCATGTGGCCCCTGACCGCCCTGGCTGCCCAGGACCTCAGATACTGTGCACAGTGGTTCTTCTCTTCACCCTTGCACACAGATGCACGTGCAGAGTTGACATTGAACTCCCTGCTGACCCAATGCCAAACAGGCTCCACCTGGGAGCCCTGGGTAAAATCCCCCCCGGCTGGGGACTCAGAGAGAAAAGGTCAGAGCCATGTGCAGAGGGGGAACAGAGGTGAATGGTGACACCAAGTCCCCAGAGCAGCATACAACTATGATTCCACACGCCATAGCCACTTAGGCCACGTGAGGGGATCCTGCTTAGAAGTGGAGGCTGAGCAGGAGGCACAAGACCAGAGGATGCAGGTCGGGGCTCTGCAAAGGGAGAATGTCTTCTGGAATCGTCTCCCTACATGTGCCCCATGGGGCTGCAGGGACCCTCCAGGCCGGGCAGCGTCTTCCGTGGGCCTGCAAGTGGACAAGACTGGTTGTTGTCTCCTCACCGCCTCACTGCTCTGAAGGTATCAGATGAACTTGTAAATTCACCCTGCCTTGTTTCATTTTGGCAACAGAAATTGACAAGACTCCAGTGTCAGCTGGGATGAAATGGCAGCTCCTAACAGAGGGGGACCGTTTTCCTTTGCTGCTCTAACTACTACCTATTAAACCAAAACAATGCAGTAACTTATTACGGGTACCACAGCATCAGCTCCTCTAGATCTCAGCGGATCTTGTCAAAAATATCCCAACTGCTTCTGACGTGGTGTGGAGCACCGAGCAATTGTGAATGGAAACAAAGCCACAGCTTTACTGCTTTAATCACTGAGGACCCAAACCCTCCCGGGTGCTCCATGTTGCATTCTGCAATTTTTTTTTGCAATTTTGGCCGGGGCCGGGCTTGAACCTGGCACCCCTGGTATGTGGGGCCAGCGCCCTACTCCTTGAGCCACAGGCACCACCCTGCAATCTCCTTTTAACACTTGCAACACACTAGAAAGAAAGGATTTTTATCCCCATTCCACAGGTAAGAACACTGAGGCTCAGAACGGTTAGGTGAGTTGCCCAAAAGGTGCCACCAAGTGGCCGGGCTGTGAACTCCAACGCTGGGCCTTCCTCTCTTCTATCTGCTCACCCATTTTGCAGAGGACTTGTGGCAGGGGTGTGGGAACGGAGGAAGAGCTCACTCCCTGTGGGAAGAACTGACCCGAACTACTATCCAAAGAGAGCTGTCATTCTAAGGAAAATTTTCCATGCCTGAGCCCCAAACCAGGGTTCTGTTGGCCTGCCCCAGAGGTTATCATGCAAAAATCAGCATCCTTGCCTGACCAGAATGCGCTGGGCTGGCCAAAACTATAGCACAATATGTCTTTGTACTTTAACATACTGACCTTGGTTGACTCCAGCCCATAAGTTTGAAATGAGCAAAACCCTTGCATTTTTTGTTCTTCTGAGGTTAACAAAAAAAAAGATCTGGGGCAGGAAGAATAAAATTTTACAGCACTTAATAGGATTCTTTCTTAAAGTTTTTCTTAAATGATACAGCTATGGCAGATTGATTGATTGATTCATTAATTCATTCATTTGCTTAGACAAAGTCTCTCTCTCTTGCCTGGGCTATAATGCCCTGGCATCAGTCTAAATCACAGCAATCTCAAACTCCTGGGCTCAAGAGATCCTCCTGCCTGGGACTCAAGCGCCTGTCATAATGTCCAGCTAAGTTTTCTATTTTTAGAAGAACCAGAGGTCTTACTTTGCTCAGGCAGGTCCCTAACTCCTGAGCTCAAGCAATCCTGCCTCAGTCTCCCAGAGTGTTAAGTAGGATTACAGGCGTGAGCCACTGTGCCAGGCTGTGGCAAAATGTTAGTTTAAAACTGTCAACTTAGAAGGAGAAAACATGGATTTTAAAATTCCACCTCTACCACGTACAGCAACGTTCAAATCCATAAAAACAGCTACCATGTTGCCTTTTTGAAATGACTTGATAAAAAATTACAGGAAAGCACCCCGTAAACTATAAAGCGCTGAACAAATACATGGAACATGTATTGTCAGTTGTTAGTTCCATGATGTATACATTGAATCTCACAATTACCCTAGACATTCGTCATTTCATCTTCTTTCTTGACTAGTCATTGTCCAAAAGCAAACTTTATTCAACTCAATAAAATGTAACCGTTCATTGGGAACCACTTTTCAACCACTTGTCTAACAGGCCAATTTTTGTCTTCAAGAAAATAACGCTTTAGACTTCACCTGTCTACCTGTTCCCCTCACATCCTTCTTCAAACTATCGAAGTAGACGTTCTGCTTTCTAAATAATTGGATCAATAAGGAAAGTGCTATAAAATAAAAATCAATGTGCTAGGCACTTAGATCTTTGGCATTTTCAAATATTTTACTGGTCTCTTGTTGGATGATTTCCCTTCTATTTATCATGAAATTAACTTAGATTGAGGTGAAGCCTGGCTTTAAACCAAGAACAAGACTGCGACCGTACATGCACACACTCCCCATTACTAACTGTAGCATCTGCATGTTCTGCTTTATAAGTTTTTTTTTGTCTTTGTGACTAAATGTGCAGCAATAAACCCCAAACCACATTAATGATAACCTCCTTAAATATAAGCTGTTGTGCAATTATCCAAACTACTAACACAAATAAAAAAGGAGGAAGAAAAACCCAGGAAACCCTGATTGATTATATGTTCTTGGAAGCTTTTAAAAACCAAACAAAAATAAAAATACAGCATTACACAGTTTCTAAAACAAAGTAATGGCTAATGATTTTATGATTCCTACGCACAATACTAAATGTTCTGTTTGAACCCCACTGTCTGTGAAAAGTTTGGTTTTTAAATTGTGTACAGGATGAAACCTGAGGACACATTTTTTTTCTGATGTCGAAAAAGTGGGTGGTGGTAACCTGCAGGAAATTCACATCATAATGTTAAACAGCATATTCTTATAAAAACTGATGGTTTTCAACATGCTTCCTCTGAAGGCAACATTTTGCACAGACCCCAAAGGGGAGAACAGAACAAAAAAGCACCTTGTGCGAAGCCTTTGGTGCATGTGCTAAAAACCCAGCTCTCTGGAAGGTGGTGGTGGTGATGGGTCCTGACTCAAAGCCTGGCTGATTCCTGTGGTCTAAAAACTCCCACTGTAACCAATTTCAGGTTACTAGCCAGGTCACAGGTTTCTTAATTGTCTCTACTGAGTCTGAAGGAGCCAGCTATCTACGGACCCAGCAGAAACCCAGCTTAGGAGCCAGAAAAGCCAAGGTCAATTCCAGCTCTAGATTCCGCCCATGTGCCCTTAGACAAATCTATTTAACGTCCAGCCTGTTTCCTTAGCTCTAAAATGGACAAAGTCCCCATTCACAGGATTGCCAGGCAAGTAAAATAAAACAACGCATGTGAAGCACACAGCAGGAGGCACTCAGATCACACACACACACACACACCCCTGCCTCCCCTCTCTGGGACCAGGAGAAGCAGGCACAGGTGGGTAGAGTGACCTTTGCAACCTGTCTCACTCAGCCACCTGACGGGGACTGAAACATTCTGGTCAGGATGCCCATCCAGGCCGCAGAACTGAGAGCGGAGGGTCAGGAGTGACCGCTAGGTGAGAATGAAAGACACCGAAAGCTGGGAGTGGGTGGGCAGCAGGCAGTTAGGGTCCCATTTCCTGACCAACGCTGTCAGGGAATGACGTTTTCACTTGTGTGCTGTGGTCACTGCTCTACAGAGAGAGTTGGTCCATTTTGTTGAAAGCTGGCCCCCAGCCCTTCCACACCAAGCCCCAGCCACCAAGGGCAACCAGCGTCAGGCCAGATGCACAGACCCCCGGGGGAGGAAGAGGGTCATCGGCTAGGGCTGAGCGCGGGGAGGGCCGTTCTGCAGGTGACGGACAGACCTGTAAGGAAGAGGTACCCTGTGGCAGGGCAATGGGGACCCTTCCTGGTACAAAGTCTTCGAGGGCTGGAGCCTGGGCCCTGGCCAACATGGGTGAGGCCAGGACAGCATGGCAGCGACAGCTCTCTAAAGGGGAGCCGAGGAGGCTGCAGTGGCACAGGACCCAGGCCAGTGGCTGCCCCACCTGAATACAAGGAGATCGGACCAGCAGGCTCAGATGTGGGTTTCAGAAAGGTCCCTCTGCAAGTTCTGGGAGAGGCAATTGACAGGAGTCTGGGGAGAAGACAGGAGCCTCTTGGGCCATCCAGTGCTGGAACAAGGTGAGGACAGTGAGAACAGTGAGGGTAGTGAGGCCCATGGGCCTCCCACACCTCCTGGGCTAGGTCGGCATGACTTTTCTGTAACAAGCTGGGAAATAAATAGCTTAGGCTCGCTGGCCACGTGGTGTGTCAGAACTACTCAATTCTGTCCTCACAGCACAAAGGCAGCCAGAGGCAAAATACATACATGAGTGGGCGTGGCTGTTTCCAAGAAAGTGTTATTCACACACAGCCAGGAGGCAGCTGGGGAAAGGGTGATGCTGAGAAGGCAGAGGGTCTCAGGAAGGAGACCTCCCCGGGAGGAGGCAGCTCCTTATCCCCATTTCCTGGGTCAGAGGCCCTGGCAGAGGAGTGGCAGAGGACTCGGCCCCCTAGCTCAATGGTTAAGGTACTGGCCGCATACACTGGGGCTGCTGGGTTAGAACCAGGCCAGCTAAACAACAATGACAACAACAACAAAAAATAGCCAGGCGTTGTGGCGGTGCCTGTAGTTCCAGCTACTTGGGAGGCTGAGGCAAGAGAATCGCTTAAGCCCAGGAATTTGAGGCTGCTGTGAGCTGTGACGCCACTCTACCGAGGGCAACATAGTAAGACTCTGTCTCAAAAAAAAAGAGTGGCGGAGCTATGGACACTGCTGTGGGATGCCAGCTCGGTTCCTATTGCACCTGTCTCTGAATGACAAAGACACGTGCAGTACCACAGAAGTGGTTACAGAGCGCTCTGGGAGTCCGAGGCAGATTAAATGCCTGAGCCCAGGAGTTGGAGACCAGACCGGGCAAGAGCGAGACCTCATCTCTACTAAAAATAGAAAAACTAGCCTGGCTCTGTGGTGGGTACTCATAGTCCCAGCTACTCGGGAGGCTCAGGCAGGAGGATCGCTTGTGCTCAGGAGTTTGTGGTTGCTGTAAGCTAGGCTGAGGCCATGACACTCTAAGCTGGGCAACAGGGTGGGACACTGTCTCAAAAAAAAAGAGAAAGAAACAGAGAGAGAAAGAAAGGTATAGTGGTGACAGGGGCTCAGTGAAGTGCCATATGGGAGAGTGGTGACAGGGGCTCAGCTGTGGCTGAGAAGAGGGGAAACCCAGGCACCAGTGTGCAGGACCTAATTACTGTAGTCACAGAAACCCCTCTTTACCCTGGCCTGGCCTGTGGGCCCACACGTACAGAACAACAGAAAGCTAAACAAAGAAACACAGCAATCAGTGACCCTTGAGGCCATTTAGGTCAACTTCTGCCCCGTTTGGCTGAAACCACTTTAACAAGCATTTATGAGCCTGACCCCACAGTGCGGTGAGGGAGGTGGGCCGGAGTGCAGACTCTGGGGAGCTAGGCCGGCTGGCTTCAAAGCTGGCTCCCACACTTGGACTAAGGGCAAGTGATTTAACCTCTCTGTGCTTCCAAGTGGGAGTGAAAATGTAGTATGGTCTGAGGGTTGTTCTAAGTATGAACTCAGTCCCCACAAAGTGCCTAAAATGATGCTTGCCACATTTGTTCCATAAAAATAGGATGTTCGAGTCCCTGTACCAGCTCCTGTGGGCGAAGGTATAAAGTGTCCCTGTCTCGGGGGGTCAAACAAGCTCACCTGGAATCAAACCCTCACCGCTGTACCAAAGCACCTGTTTACTTGTGTCACCCAACACAGACAGAGACTATGTTTTCTATCTGTCTGTCTATATCACTTATGACAACTTCAGTGGTGACTCATAATTGATATTATGTTCAATGTTTGTTGAATGAATAAATAAGACAAGGCTTTAAGTCTCAATAAAGAATTTCTTCTACTACATACCTGATAATAAAGCACCTGGAGTTGTCCTTTGCCAACTTTGTGACCTTAGCCTCATGCCTCTCCGTGATGTTTGGGGTGTGAAATCAATATCTGTGCAAGTGTTCTCTCTAAACCTGCAGGTCCTTTACCAACGGTAGTTAATACAGACCACGTCCTCGATACAGGAGGTGGTTTTCACTGGGGGACTGCCCACCTGCCCGAGCACTGGCTTCCTGCTTGGACGGCCTCCTAAAGCTGTCAGCCCAGGTGGAATGTGATACCTCTGCTGCTGAAGGTGATTTTTAAAGTTCTTTACGTTGAGGGAAGCCCATTCATTCATTCGTGAGTGTTTTACGCAGGGGAGCCACCCAGAACACACCTAATGCTGCTGTGAATCTTGATTCTAAGGTCGGATTGTGCACACGTCCCCCAGCTAAATGCACCCCCAGCTTCAGCAGGGCACATGACTGAGATACGTGAGGGTGCTGCACGCAAAAGAGGTGGCAAGCTCATCTGACCCAACTCCCGAATTCTGTAAGGAAGCAGAGAGCCAGAATCCAGGGATCTCAGGTCCCGGCCTGTCCCCTCTTATTCCACGTCACCCAACTCGCCTGCCGTTTCCTCCTGTTCTGCTCTCAGGGCCGCCTGCCCTTGGCCTTCTCCCACCTGACAACTATCTCTATGATGAGGGAGAAAAGACCAGACACTCGGAGTTTCCTGGGATGGCAGCTGAGCCCGCAGCACAGAGCCATATGGTAGCTTCCCAGCCCTCACAGAGAGCAAAGGGTCACACTCAAACTTGGAATCCTCCTGGGTACTTGCCAGCAGTGAGCAGGTTTCTAACTGATTTCCCCTTCTGAGCTCGCCCACATTACAGGCTGACTGCAAGAAGGGCAGCCAGTGGGCCCGGGCTGCCCTGCCTTGAGCCCAGCCACTCCTGGGGCTATAGGTTTGGCCTCCCTAGCCCTGGAAAAAGAGCTTGGCAATAACTTGTGTTTGCTTACTGCTGTGAGCAAAGTCCTTCCTGAACTTCTAAAGCCCAGAAGAGTGACTTTGTGACTGCTGAAGTCACAAAGCAGGCGGTGACAAAGTTAGGAAAGACACCTATTTCCCTTTTCACTCTGGTTCTTGGGCATGGTTGGCTCACATCTTTCTTCTCAGTGAAGACTCCGAGATTACGGGACAGCTCAAGCCCAGTTTTCCCACCAAGAGAGGCAATGCAGAGAGGAACGAGTAGGCAGAAACTCCAAGGAGCGTGTGAGCCAGAGCTCTGCCACTGATGGGCTGAATGACTTTGGGCAGGTTACTTAACATCTCTTAGCCTGGTTTCCTCACCTTATGCGAGGGACAAATCAGAGTACTGGGTAAAACTTCCCTCCTCCAAGAGTGGTCCATCTGCATCCCAGGTTGCTGGTTGGAAATATAGAATCTGCCTTTTAAGAGATCCTTGGGTGACCCTAAATACTGTCACGTTTGAGAAGCCCAGATAGGAAGCATTTAGCCAGAGCCCATGCTTAGTCCTCAGTAATAAAGGCAATAGCAATTAGCACTTGAAAGGGCAAAGACATAGGCCAAGGCTCTCAGGAGGAAATGAACACAGAAAGCTGATTAACCTGACCAAGGCCAGTGTCACAGTGGCACTAGCATTCAAACCCAAGTCCTAGGGCTATTCTGCACCACAAGCCCTCCTAACTCTCCATAAGGCATCACACCCACTCAAGTATTGTAAGAGGCAAAACTCTAATGTTATTTTAAAATAACACCCTGGCCACCAGGCACTCATTCTGTGAGCACAAAGGCCCACCTAGGCCGGACTGTGTACGCTCCTAGGTGGCTGTCTGCAAGCGGGAAGCTCAGGAAGTGGAGTAACCCAGGGCCGGGACCAGCTGCTGCCAGAGATGAAGTTTTTAAAGTAAAAGGAAGCCATGAAGCACACCTTATAAATTTACACTCCCTTTCCGCTATTAACACCTTCCTGACATAATGCTCACTGCCCAAGTGGAAAAACTACAGGGCGTGAATCTAAAAGGCATCTCTTTGGCTCCCCTCCTCTGACAACTCAAGAGAACAAACCCTGCACCTTGGTTTCCCAGGGCTGGAGGCCCGTCCCCGTAGTGGGGAGGATCCCCAGGTCCACTGTCCTGGGCTCCCCAGACACTGCAACAGAGACTGCACAGTAGCAGTAAGCTGGGGCTTCAAACAAAGAAGATAAATTTGGGGGGATGACTAGGGAAGAGAGTGTAAAAGCACATCAGTCCAACTGGCCTGCAGCAGCACATTCATACAGCCAACAGTTCAGAAATGACCTGTGGACCTACTGTGTGCAAGTCAGAGCGATATGGTGGAGTAGCAGAGCTTGGGCTGGTTACGTATGCGCCTCTGAGTAGCTGGGCTGGTCTGCGGCAGTTACTCAACCTCTCTAAATCCGTTCTCCTTGCCTGTGAGAGAATCTACACACAGGTGGCTGTGAGGGTTAAGGGCCAGAGATGTCACATCCAGCCCAGTGAACACAGATTGCTTAATCACTGCATCGACATGCATTTACTGAGCACCCACTTGTGCCTAGGCCTGGGTGCAGAAATTTTGCTCCCTGCTGTATGTATTTCAAAGTTTAGAAATCCAAGCAATTGGGCGGCACCTGTGGCTCAGTGGGTAGGGCACCAGCCCCACACACCAAGGGTGGAGGGTTCAAACCCAGCCCGGACCAAACTGCAACAAAAAAAATAGCCAGGCGTTGTGCTGGGTGCTTGTAGTCCCAGCTACTCCGGAGGCTTGATGCAATAGAATCACCTAAGCCTAGGAGTTGGAGGTTGCTGTGAGCTGTGTGACCCCATGGTACTCTACCCAGGGTGATAAAGCGAGACTCTGTCTCTACAATAAAAAAGAAAGAAATCCAAGCAATTAATTGTGACTGGTTTTACAACTGTTCAAATGAAGGTAATCAAAAAGAAAGGATTCTAAGATTTTAGATCAGGGAATTCTAATCTTTATATCCCTATAACAAACATTGTATGTGAAATCGCAAATCCACAAAAGGGGGAAGATTTCAGCTTCACTATGGCAATGCTTCTCAAACTTCAATTTGTATATGAATCACTTGAAAATCCTGTTAAACAACGCAGATTAAGTCTTCTAATGGGGCAAGGGAGTTTGCATTTTAAGTGCTCACAGAGAAGCTCCAGAGCCCACACCTTGGAGCAGCAAGGGTCTATGGAATTCCTCCAATAGCAAGAAACAAATCCAAAGAAAATATAATTTGATATGATAACAATATCCCAGGAGAGCATCAGTGAAGTGGTATATACAGAACCACATAGGCTAGCAGGTTTCTTAAAGGGAGGCCTACCAGGAAAGCAAATGGAATCCAAAAAAGCTGGCCCTGAGCCTTATTCAAGGGAGTTTGTGCTCTAAGCCACACTTTCCTAAGCAGGTGAAAGTACTCTTGTGATTATAAAAGCACCAGAGTGTAGGAAACAGCGTCCCAGGATATTTCAGGTTCATAGCCACTCCAAAGCCAAAACTAGTCTTTCTAAAAAGGCCTTTCCTAAAGCAGTTTTACCTATTTTTTCCCTGTGTACATCAAATTTGATGCTGTTTCTGTTCACATCTGTTAATATGTAAAAGCCTATTGAATTGCCAGATATAGATTATTTGGAAACAGTAAGATGAAAGTGGCAGGAAAGGAAGTATTTCATAGTGACTAATTCATCTTATTGTGTGTGTCTAGAGTAGGAGGATCAATAAAACATCTAGAAAGTTCGTATTTATAGGATCACAGATGTAGTTTTAGCTATTCTTTGGCTCAGAAATACTAACAACCTAGGTCCTCTGCACCCCTGAAATGAGTTTCTTGGAGAACAAGTGGGAAGGAATCTGATCTCCAGCTGCCACTAGGAGGCGAACACATCTGTCCATCAGGAGACACGGGCCAGCCTTGCACACTGGCTTAGAATAACACATATGTTTATTACAATTCCTGTCATAACCCTCTTGACTGCTGGGCTTAGGCTCAAAGTCTAGAGTCATCTGTGAGCCAGTGTGTGATGTCGAGCATTGTAATACTGAGCTACCCAGAAAGTGCTAAGGATGTACAACTGGCCCAGAAACAAGGGATTTCCCTCCTGGCACTCACCTACTAGCGGGGGGAATGTGTGCTCTGACAAGAAATGCCACAGCAGGGCTGTCACCTGTGCCCAGTGTCACTAATTCATCCAATCACCAGGCTGCTTCTCCTACCTCCATATGCTTGCTTGAGGGCCCAGGTGCACTCAACTGCTACATACCAAGCATGGCTATTAATTTCACCCACTTGGGAAGATATACACTAAGAACAAACTTGTGGATGAGCTCAGCATGTTCTTCCCCATTCACCACTGGGGGAGCAAGTTTTCCACCCAGCCACCTTCTTTCTTAGGCCAGAGCCAGCCTGAGCTTTCAGATAAGCATCCTAAGATTGGGAATGTCCTTCCTTCCCCTCTTCATGCTTACAGCGTCAGTTTCTCCTCCTGAGGACCCAGGATGTTAAAATAACTGGGCCAAGGTGGAGTCTACACTATCACTAACTCCACAGGACTCTCCCGGGGAACAGGTTTGCATTTTCCCACCTGCTTCTAGCTCTGGTTCTCCTGCCTTCAATAGCCCCCTGGAACAAATGGCGACAAGCTCCTGCTATTTCCCGAACAATACACAAACATTCAGTATTTCTTTTTTTTGCTAAGCCTAGTAATACCTCCAGATAATTTAAAATAACACGTCCAACAAGCTTTCAACTAACTCAAGCAAATTCATCTTGGAAGGGGAAAAAAAAAATCCTCAAGCCCTATTTCACCTCTATCCCCCACTCACTAGGCCTGGTTCAAAGGAAAGTAAAAAGGACTTTCCATTTCTCAGAAAAAACAAAAGTAAAATTTAAGTTTCTCCGGACTGGAGGAATACTGAGAACTTCTCCAGAGGGTCACGCGTGTCTACCCCAAGTTCGGGCTCACGCGCGCCCTCAGCTGCCGGCCAGGCCACTGCTCCAGTCTGCGCCAGGCCGAGTGGCGCCCAGCGTGGGGAGAGTGTGCCTCCGGTCCGGACCGAGTTTCAGGAAGTGTGTGGCCTCCTCCTCGTGCCAGGAGGTTTGGGAGACGTTTTTTAGTGGGCTCCTGCAACTCCCAACTCCCGATCCACTGCAAGAGCATGTTGCTCCGGTTCTGCGAGTGTCAGGCTCCGGCACACACTTCCTGGGGACGCTCCCTCCTTTGCGTGCCCCCGCGGTTTGGAATTTCAGCCCGGAAGCCCTGGATCTGGCGGGCCGCGCTTGGGTGGGAGCAACCCGTGTCCTGCAGCCAGAGAGCACCGGGAGGGACGGGGGGTTGGGTGTGCGTCGCATTCTGGATACTCACCGGGACCTCTGCAGCTGCTCGAAGGCGCTGGTGCTGCCGCCCTGACCCGGCTGCTCCAGGGAGCAGTAGTTCTGCGAGGTCTGCCTGGAGAAGGCGATGGGCAGGATTCCCTGAGTGAACGAGTTGAGGCGGCCCCGACTGCCGCTGCCGCTCCCGGGGGTCCCGGAGCCAAAGAAGGCGGCCGCTGGCACCTGCACGCTGGTAAAGGCATCGTCCTCCTCCAGTTCCTCCTGCCCGGCGCCCCCGGCCCCGTCGGGCGGCTGTGGATAGGCACAGGCGGCGAGGGGCGCCGGCCGGAGTGGCTGCCACTGCTCCCCCGACGCTCGGCCGGCGCCCAGGGGGCTCGCGAACCCTCGCGCCGCCCCGACGATCGGCATGATCGCGTGGCCGCCCGGGGCCAGGGGCGGCAGCAGCGAGGGCTGCGGGAGGCAGGGGCCGGACCCGGCGGCCAGCGGCGTGCCGGGCGCGGCGAGCGCGCTGAAGCCGCTCCGCTCGGCAGCGGCGAGCAGGCTGAACCGAGTCCGCGCGCCCCAGGCGCTGCCGGCGCCCGGCTTGGCCGTGCAGCTCTCCTCGCCGCCGCCCCCCTCCGCGTCCTGCGGCGGCGGCCGTCCGTCCAGCGAGATGTTGGTGAGGAAGGAGAGGGCAGCCTGGCGGCGCCGCGGGTCCACGCGCGGCTTCCGGGGGGGTTCGGGCGGCGGCTGGGCCGGCGCGGCGGCCGCGGGCTGGGGCTGCTGCGGCGGCAGTTGCTGCAATCCGCTGGCGCCCGCGGCGTCGGTGCCGGCGCTGCAGCCGCTGCAGGCGGCCGTGGTGGCGGCCGCCGCCATTGTGTCCGTCTGCGGCGGTATTTCCGCGATGCCCCGGGAAGCGAGCGGCGCCGGAGCGCTAAGCGGCGGGCGCGAGCGGCGGCGACCCGGGCTGGGCAGGGCGCGGGGCGCGGGCGGCGTGCGCGGCGGCCCGGCCCCCCCGCGGGCGGGCCATGCTCGCCCCTCGGTGCTCGGGCGGGGGGCGCCGCCGCCCCGGCCCACGCGCGCGCCTGGCTCGCTGGCTGCCCGCCCTGCGGCCGCTCGCCCGGCTTCTCGGTCTCGGGCTCCCGGGCCCGGCGTCCGTATTTATAGGCGCGCGCGCCCCGCGCTCGCGCTCCAAAGCGCTCTTTGCAATAACACAGTATCACGTGTGGGGAATGAAACCTGGGAGGAAAACAAAGCCGCAGGCGGCGGCCGCGGAGCCCGGCGGCGGGAGGCGGAGGGGCGGCTGGAGGAGGGGACCCGAGCGGACGGCGGGGCGGGGGATCGGCGGGTCGTCCGAGCTGCTCACCGGCAGCCTCGGCGACTCCCGGGGCGCGCAGAAGCCAGGTGCGGGAGGCGAGCACGTTGCCCCGGCGCGCTCACACGGGAGCTGGGGGTGCGAGCAGAACCCGGCGAGTTACCGCCTGGGGCCGCGCTCCCGGGAGAGTCGCGGGTCTGCAGGACTCTAATTAGCAGGGACGCAGAGATTGGGACGGCAAGCGAGTTAACTGCACACCGTGCTGCCGTTGGGCCCCGAGAAATAAGTAGGTCCTTATTGAAAGTTGCACAGCCCCCACGTGGCAAGTCCCGACTTAGAGCTGTCGCTAAACGTTAGAGTTGGGTCTATCTCTTTCGCAGGCAGAGGATGCAGCCTGATATAAGGGCTGCCTAATAGCTCCGGAGCTAGAACATCTTCCCCGTGGCCAGACTAATTTACTCATCATCATTCCGTGGTGCTGGCACTTTTCATCTTCCTTTAGCAAAAGCTAACATAAATTTTTACTTTGGCCCTGAAATATGCTGCATTGTCGATGAAGACTGGGGTGGGCTGAAAGGACCTTACACCCTTGTCACCTTGCAAATGTTGGTGCATTATGATCTCTTTTTTCCCCCACATCAACTGGGACCAGATGGACAGTGACTGTCATTTATTTCATAAACATCTGTTTGACACCTACTGTGTCTTATGTAAATGTGGGTCTCTGCCCAAGGACACGGTGACCCTTCCCGAACAACAGCTCTGGATGTGAGAGGAGACGCAGCCCTACCCCCGCAACAAGTGCGGGTCAAGGCTGAGTGGGGGTGGGCTTTCACCAGGAGCCCTGAAAACACTTGCAAGAGAGTGACTTACCAAATCCAGTAAGAAACAATTGTCACTCTGAATTTAAGCACGGTGACACCTAAGAAACTTAGCTACGCTTTTCTGAGGAAGAAGCAATGTGTTTAAGATCAGCGGATTAATTTAATTAAAGGTTTAAATTTAGCCCTGGAGCGAATGGGTAACTCTACATTGAAATTCCACTCCATTTCAAGTTCAAGGAGTAAATTGAGTAAGGGAGAGCAAATACACCCTGTCTAGAGATGTGCAGCCAACCTGGAGAGTGAGAAGGGGTGGGTTTCAGGTTACATTTGCTCAGAACAAAGATGGCTCATGGCCCTCTGCATGAACAGTTGTTCATATTTTGTGCTGTTTTTAGGCCGTTTGAAAAAGTGGAGCCTGGTCTGTTTTTCAATCTTCCTTGGTCAGAGCTTCTTGGCTAGCTCTGTGAAATTTCATCAGGATTTTAATTGTTTTGCTTAACTAACTACCTTGAAACTTCCAACCTTCTTATTACAATTGACTTAATTTACAGGACCATTGGCTTGGTTGTGCTGGCTGGCTGTGTTAAGTGAAACCAGCCCACTCTTATAAAAGAAAAAATTACTTTTCTTTTATTATAAAAGTGATAATAAATGTTCATTACAAACATAAGATAAGCAAAGGGGAGCAGAAACACACAAAAAGAAACATCACTAACAATCTCATCTCTTATGGAAATAACTTAAAATATTTATTTCTGTCTTGCATATATTTTTAGACAAAAGTGAAATCAGGCTGTTCGTATCTTCTGATTTTTGCCTGCTGTGGTGTGATCATCTTTCCATTTAGAATATTCTTCTATTGCATCATTTTAATGACTGCATGGTGTTCAATTTGGTGGAGACAATATAAATCTGTGCGTTTAATAAGTTTGTTGCTTCTGCTTTTGTTCATATAAGGTGATGATGACATATTTTGTTTTTCTAAATCTTGCTACCATCTAGTATTATTTTCTTAGGTTAAATAGATGCTGGAGCAAGTGGTATGTTGTGTTTTTAAGGTTTCTCATCCAGAAAGGTCGTTCCAATCTGCTTCCTCACAGTCTTGCTGGGTATTAGAAAATTTCCATCATCCCCTAAAATATGTACAACTGTGATATATCAATAAAGAAATGCAAAAAAATTTTTCCATCAATGTCCATTTCTTTGCTCATTTGATGTAACTCTTCGCTTATTTTAAGTGTCAGGTATGATACTGATTTCAAGAATTTATTAAAGCATCAAACATGAATCAATGTCTATTTAACCACCAAACTGCATCTGTGATCCCTTTATGAAGATCACGAGAGACAATTTATTGCTCACCTACTGTGTGCCAGCCAGAGAATGTTTTTAATCCTTATGATCACACTGTGGTGGTGGTGGAGAGGGCATGATCATTACTACTTTAAGAGACAAGCCTCCCCAATATTAAATAATTTGCCACAGATCATTTACCTCTTTAAGTGGCTGGCAGGTAGGCAAACCTGCCTGACTCCAAGACCCAAGCGTGTTCTTGCGCCCTCTGCTGGTGAGGATGTTTAATGGAGGGGCAGTGTCCAGATTTAATCTATTCCCTTTTGACAGTAAATTATAATGAAGTTTTGTAGTAAGAGGATCTGAGTTTCAAAAGCAAGTTACTTAAACTCTCTGAGCTAGTTTCCTCTGCGGGGTATTATGGGGTACGAATGTGAATGCACAGCAAGCACTTTATATACCCTGAAAGTACTTTTTAAAATGTCAGTTTTGGGCAGTGCCTTGAACCTCGAGCCACCAGCGGTGGCTCATTGAGTAGGGTGCTGACCCCATATACCAAAGGTGGTAGGTTCAAACCCAGCCTCGGCCAAACTGCAAAAACAGAAAAATAGCTGGGCATTGTGGCAGACGCCTGTAGTCCCAGCTGCTAGGGAGGCTGAGGCAAGAGAATCGCCTAAGCCCAGGAGCTGGAGGTTGCTGTGAGCTGTGTGATGCCACAGCACTCCACTGAGGGCGATAAAGTGAGACTCTGTCTCTACAAAAAAAAAATAATAATAAATAAATAATAAAATGTCAATTTTTATTTGTACTGTCCTAATCTACATAGTCCCTGAGTTATTCCAATCATTTATTTTTCAGCTATTTATCCACA
>CAUYRH010176153.1:0-20245 GCA_963574655.1 Perodicticus potto | reverse complement strand
ACTCACACAAAAACTTAAATTTCACCTCAAAAAAAATCACAAGACAAAAGAGAAAGCAATTTCACTGTTATAAGATAAAATATTTCATGCAAAGTATTAACTCTGCCCCCCCCAAAGCCCAACCTCCCAACAAACAAAAAGCTATCTGGGAATACTTCTATACTAACATATTAACCACAATATAATCATTCATAGGAAAACAGTAATTAAGCAATGAATTGAATTAAATAACAAAGTTCAAACAGTCATAAACCATAGACCACAATGATTTGACAAAACAAGCAATCCCAGAAATCTTATAAACAATAAAAGAAATACAGTTCAGTTTTTTAGTATTTTTTGGAGATGGTAAGTGTGCAATATCTCACAGGCTCAGAAATTTGATTTAGATTTTGCTTTGGCCAAATGCAACACATGGCATTTCTATGCTTACATATAAAAATCTCAAGCCATGCACTAGTTATAAGTTTTTGTTTTTGTATTGAACATATTGATCTGTCTTGGACCAGCATGCTGACTGAGTATTATCAAATAATGAATTCCAAAAAGCATATACATGAGTTATTCACCTCTTGAACAGCAAGTCACCGAGCAAATAAAACACATCAGCCATACGATCCAGTATTGTTTAGATGATATCAGTTAATCCTAGCTAATCCATAGCCACAGACATGTATCTGTTTTACAGCAACTGAAATAAAAGTATTTGGATATGGGATGCACCATGCAGTTTTCTGTTTAAGACTGACAGATTCATTTCTTCATTTCTCATAGTGCAGTCAACAAACAGCTCCCATCTTAACTGCAATTGCCTGGGATGCAGAGCCTTTGGACTTTGGGAGACTCTTCAGCCAAGCCCATTGCCTTGGGTAGCCGATATCTAATGACTACTGGGGGGTAAAGTCCTATCTCCCTCATCTCAGCTTGTGAAACTCAGGAACACTATTCCAGTTTTAGTAATCCAAGTGAGCTTGATGAACGCCTTCTTTGAGAAGCATCCTAGCTTCTCCCTCAGTGCAAACCTGCTCCCTTCTCCTACCTTCTCCGCCCTCCCACAGATGGGACTCCAAATATACTCCTTAGTAAAACTGTATACTGTCATCTCAACCTGGTTCCAAGGGACTCTCCAACCCCCACCTCATAACATTTGGCACTGGAGGGGATTGGTGTAAGAAAATAGAGATAACGATGAGATTTTGGAGCTGAGGCATCTGTCACCCTACTAGCTGTGAGGATCCCATAAGGGGAGTAGGTGGCTCTCAGATGCCCCTTGGCCTAGGGAGCCAATACAGCAATATGATTATTAAAATATACGTTAGAGGTAAAATGGGATTGTAGACTACTTGATATGAATTGAGTGACTGGTATGATGCATCAAGTATTTGAAAAATATGAAGGAATTATGATTATGAACATTGATAAGTTTGATGTCTATTGGAAGCTCAATTAACTTTTAACCTTTGGAAAAGATAATAAAGGTCTAAAGGCTACGAATATAAGTGTGGGAGCTACAGTGCTTTTTTTGGGGGGGGTAGCATATGAAGAAGCTCTTAGCTCCCATTACTGGTGATTAGAGAAACCCAGGATAAGACCAAAAACTTAAACATAAGAGTAGCAGAGCAGCTAAAGAAGCCAAGCTGGTGACCTAGGTAGATCTGCAACAATGGTTGGGAAAGATGGGAACCTGATACATGGGATGGATAAATCTGGGTTGGTGCACCTGAAAATATGGATGCTCCAGATTCCCTCGAAAACCCACAAACCCATACCCCCAACTCTACAGAATCTGCCCTCAAGCTCTTGCCCTCTCAGGCAACATAAAATGGTTAGATAACAACCATCTATATGGTGGTCAATTGTTCTTTTCTGTTTGACTGGATCAAATTAGGTGCCCAGACATGTGACTAATTCTTATTTGTGAGTGTGTCTGTGAGGATTTCTGAATGAGATTAGTACTAAATCAGTGGATTGAATAAAGCAGATCACCCTCCCCAATGTTGCTGAACATCACCCAGTACATCGATGGCCTGAGTAGAACAAAACAGTGTAGGAAGGCAGAATTTGCTCTCCTGCCTGACTGCTTAAACCAGGACATCAGTGTTCTCTTGCCCTCAGATTATAACTTATACCATCAGCACTGTCTGGCTTGCAGGCCTTCAAACTCAGATGGGAATTACACTGTTGGCCATCTGGGTCCCAAGCTTCTGAACTTGGACAAAAACTTACACCAGTGGTTCTCCTTGTTCTTAGGCCTTCACATTCAGACTGGAACTATGCCACTGGCCTTCTGGATCTCCAGCTCATAGACGGCAGATCACAGGACTTCTCAGAATTCATAATAATATAAGCCAATTCCTTACATCTCTATTGGTTCTGTTTCTCTGAAGAACCCTGACAAATACAGTCTGATAAGGGAGGAAAGGAATTATAAACCCAAACAAGGGGCAGGAGCTAGCCCACATGTATCAAAAGGAGCCAGAAGAAGAGGCAAGGCTCTGGAACCTGTTCTCAGGGTGCTACATCTGATGGAGACAGGCTGATATGAAACTGGAAACATAAAATTAGGCAATTCATATAGTAGGTTAGATGGTAATGAATATTTAGGAGCAGGAAGTAGAAGAGGGAAAGTGGATTGACAATGAAGCAGAAGGATTCTGGATTTAAATAGGGTAACCCAGGGGTGAGGAACTTGCAGCCTTGGGGCCACGTGTGGTCCTCTGGATCCTTGAGTATGGCCTTTTGACTGAGTCTACATTTTATAGGACAAATCTTTTCAATAATTACTTGGCAATTACTTTAGGGTTCATTGAAGTGAGATTTAAACTAAGACTTTAAGAAGTTGAAGCCATTAGTGGTAGGTGAATACCTGGGCCCTAACCACTCTGGTTATATGAAAAAGGCACTGCAAAAAACCTAAGATCAGAGGATGCCTGGCATGTTAAGGACAAAACACAAGGACTTAGAATGAATGGCCAATAAGAGGGAAAGAAAGATGTTATCTTTATTCTGTCATTAAATAATATTTCTAGCAATTGTACCACATTTTTTATGTTCTAATATTAGTTGTTTAGTTAATGAGACTAATATTAATTAGAATTACTGAATGCATAATTCAGGTAGCAACTAAATAGCATTTACACTAATTTCTATATAATAAAGTGTGAAAGTTATTTCCAAGTCGACCTCACCAAGAAACCAATCAGAAGTGCCTTAAATAGATATGGGGAAAGAAATTCTGTGCATAGTATGATATGACCTGTAATACTTTTATTCTTGAAATGTCAGATTCAACCTATCTTCTTCTGTGAATTTCATGTTATTATTTATCTTATACTTTTAAAAAGTGATAAACATATTTTTCTAAGAGTTCCTAGTATGATCATAGGAAGTCTTCATGCTGTACTTTAATCTTTATTCTATTAGTAAATTTCTTATTAACTGTGGGATTTGTAGGAATGATATTTACACCATTTCCTTCCACCCAGTAATATCTAGAATCTTTCTATTCCTACCTGGCTCTATATCCCTCTCTTCTGCAGTATGTGACCTGCTGCAATGTACTAAGTTCAATAAATAAATATTAAAATCTAGGCAAGTCTCAGTCCTCAAACTTGGTCATGCAAGAAATGTAAAAAAAAAAAAAAATTATTTACATTTAATCTAGGCTTTCATCTCTTTGACTAGAAAGGCATTCAGTTTTGATCCTAAAAGAGATCATTCTCTTCCTGGAGACTTGAAGCTTATATGACACATTTTTCCCCTTCCCATCCTCTTCCTTCTCTTTCATTTCCTCTCAAAAACAAAAATTCATAATATGGGTTCCAACTTTCATCTACCAATCCTGACATTACACTGTTACACTTTCTGCCCAATTGCACAGGAATTTCTTCAACTCCAAGTTCTCTTTGCACATGGATCTTTGCTGAGGTAGGCCTCCCCCAACGTAAGTGTATTCATCAGGGTTCTTCGAACAAACAAAACCAATAGGCTGTATTTACATATAAAGAAAGAAATTTATTATAGTTGACTATGGAGGCTAAAGTCCCAAAAGATCTTCTGTTCTCCAGCTGGAGCTCTAGAAAATCTGATAGCACAATTCAGTCCAAGGCTGAAGGAGCTCCAATGTACAAGAGCAGAAGAAGATGAATGACTCAACTCAGTAGACAGCATATCCCCCGTTCCTTTCTCTTTTTGTTATGTTTGAGTCTTCACAGAAGTAGGCGATGCCACCAACGCTGATGAGGGCAATCTTCATAATGCCCTTTACCAATTCAAATGCTAATGTCTTCCAGAAACTCCCTCACACACACTCAGAAATAATGTGTTTCCAGTTCTCTGTGCATACTTAAAAACCTTCGACTTGGTACGTGAATTAACAATAAGGTACCCCTATGCATTTCACACGACAATTTTCTCTTAGATCTTGTACCAAAAGTCCCAAAGAATTCAACTCTTTTCCAGTGTCCATGAATTTCCTTGTCCTCTAGTGCTCTCCTCTCTAGTCCTTTAATTTATTCTTCTTTCTCCCCCTAGTTCATTTAGGTTTTCACTTTTACAAAATAGGATAACTCTTCACCTTCTCCTTCAAGCAGTTCCTGCTGTCTGTAAACAATCTTTGGGTAAAGAAACAAAATAAGTTCTAGTCAATCTCGTTGAATGGAAGAAAAATAAAGTATAGCAGAAAACTGTATTTCAAAAAGTATCCCACTGCAACTAATGTTTTGTTTCATGGAAACATTAACTCTGATGTTCAGATT
Source organism: Perodicticus potto (assembly GCA_963574655.1). Lineage (NCBI taxonomy): Eukaryota > Metazoa > Chordata > Mammalia > Primates > Lorisidae > Perodicticus > Perodicticus potto. Next base: position 15,488 of record CAUYRH010176153.1, on the reverse strand, counting down.
GAAAAAAATAAATAAATTTATTCTTTTTTTAGAAAGAAACATGGACAGTATCATAGTTCCTAATACATCTCCTTTGTTCCTTAGGCTTTTTACCGCATGAACCTTTTCATACTTGCTTTTCTAAGTAGGCAGGGGAGACAGGATTTTCCTAGAATTATCCTTTATTCAATTTGTATACTACTTTGTTAGAATTTTCCCTCCAAAATATGCCTATGAACCCTTCTTTTATTTTATTTTTATTTTTTTGAGACAGAGCCTCAAGCTGTCACCCTTGATAGAGTGCTGTGGCATCACAGCTCACAGCAACCTCCAATTCCTGGGCTCAAGCGAGTGTCCTGCCTCTGCCTCCCAAGTAGCTGGGACTACAGGCGCCTGCCACAATGCCCAGCCATTTTTTGGTTGCAGCCGTCGTTGTTTGGCTGGATTCGAACCTGCCAGCTCAGGTGCACGTGGCTGGCACTCTAGCCAATTGAACCACAGGCTCCAAGCCCTATGAACTCTTCTTAAGAGTTCATTTCCTTCTTCTTCTTTTTTTTTTTTTTTTTTTTTTGAGACAGAGTGTCACTTTTTTGCCTTTGGTAGAGTGCTGTGGCATCACAGCTCACAGCAACCTCCAGCTCTTGGTCTTAGGCAATTCTCTTGCCTCAACCTCCCATATAGCTGGGATGATAGGTGCCCAGTACAGCACCCGGCTATTTTTCTGTTGCAGTTTGGCGGGGCCGGATTTGAACCTGCCACCCTCGGTATATGGGGCCAGCACCCTACTCACTGAGCCACAGGCACCACCCCTTAAGAGTTCTTCTTAAATATACATTTCCTCAATTAATAGAATTTAAGCAACATTAGCTTGTTTGCTTTATTTACTTACACAATATATTTATTTATTTCTATGTTTCTATTCAATATATATATGCTGTAATTTGTCCAATTGCTAAATAATGTTTGATCATGTACCCATAGATAAACTCTTTCAGAATCCAAATGTCCTGATTGAGATGCTTTATTTATCACTAATCCAACAAGAATATTCTTTTGATCCCTTTATCCATGTTTTCAGTTTTATTATTGACTCCAATAACATATAACTTTCGTCAAGCTACTAATAATTACTCTTTGAGCATAGTCTTTCTTCCAGTCAAAAATTTATAAATGTAGTCTTAGTTATGTCAGTTTAGCAAAAATTAACTCAAAACACATCAAACGATACTTTTTTTTTACTTTTCTCATCAGTTCTTAATTTCATTGCAGAAAGAAAATTGCTCTTGTCTAAATAGATCAAGGGTATTAAAACTATACTAGTATTCAGAAAAATATGAAACTTAAATACAAATCTTAAAACATTAAAATTAAATAAGTATTAAATCATTATCTTACTATTTGGAAATATTTTGGTATGTGAAAGGCAGTCTTCCTTTTTACAAACTAAATTACATAATATTCCTGTAATCCCAGCACTTTGGGAGGTGGGAGAATAGTTTGAGGCCATGAGTTCAAGCAAAGCCTGAGTAACATGACAAGACTCCATCACTCCCCAAAATCTTTAACAATTAGCAGGGCATGGTGGCACATGCCTACAGTCCCAGCTATTCAGGAGCCTAAGCCAGGAAGTTGACTTGAGTTCAGGAGTTAGAGGTTATGGTGAGCTGTGACAGTGCTACTACCACTGTTCTCTAGCCCAGACAACAGAGTAAGACCCTGTCTCTAAAATAAATAAATAAATACGTAAGTAAATGACAATATTATGCCTACAAATATAGTATTTCAATTCCTTTCTCTTAGTTGAATGAAATTTTGAATATATATTCTTTAATCAATTTAGGAATTTAAATGTACATCTATATTTTCATCACAACTTAATTGTGATTTAGTGATTGTAAGTAATTTTTAAAAAATTGATTCTATGAATTATTTTCCAAATTGAAAAGAGAACAAACAAATAAAACCATTTTCTGGATAACTAAAAATCATATGCCTTGAGTGCATTTTATTTAAGCACATTTACATCAGGAAATTTAAAGAGTTTGTTAGAAAAAGATCTCATGTAGAATACAAGTAAGAGGATGCAAAGTCAAATTAAGTTCTTGAGTTTGTTATTTTTTCTAGAACAGTTTTTGAGTATCTTTTCCTACCCTCTCCTTTTCCCCCTCTTTCTCTCTTTATTTGAGCATTCGTTTACTCTATATGACATCTATTACCAAAGATCACTAGCACTTTTTGAGTTTCAATTGGAATTAAGCAAACTGTCTGATAAAAAAGTATGAAAATTCCATTATTTTAAAGATGAGGTGTTCCAACATGAAAATGTAGTTACTTTTTTAAAAGTCATTGTATTTTATCAAGTATGTATGTATATAAATAGATGTCTTTCAACTAAATTGTACTGGAGACCAATTGTCCTGTACTAAAGTCAAGTGCATCAGAGTTTTCAGTATAATGCAGTCAACCATCAACTTGCTTTAATTTGTCTTGATTAGAGAACTTTGTGTGATATCATTCTTCTTGACCAGAGCAATTTTTTTTTTTTAAGGCAGGGATAAGAATGTATTCTCTATATAGTCAAAGTATCTACCACAGGAAATTACATACACAATAAACTTTCAGTACATTTGTATTGCATGAGTGAGTAAAGAAAGGGCAGGATTGACTCTCCAATACTGAATTTCAGCTCAGTAGTAGAAGCAGTAGGAGTAGCAATAATAGTTGTAATAGGACTAATAGTATATTTAAGATCTGGGAAAGGAAGTGAAAGGGAGAAAAGTCAGACTACCTAGTTTGCACAGACTCCTGTGGAATAAGAAACATAATGAAAGCTTTTGTTCAGGGCTAATGAGAGAGATGACAGATGCAGATTTATTGAGTGTAAGTAATGACTGTGCATGTTCACAAAAGAGTTTCGTATATGCATCTGAGTCCTTGCAAATTTGACGGATCCCAAAGTCTATGAAGTCAAGCCTGATGTTTAATTCTTAACAAATGAAGATGTACAATGAAATAGAAGGCCTCATCTGGACACATGTCAGCCTCTTGATGAATTTTTATTGTGCTTGGTTTGGTACATAATGTCATAAAGCAGAGTGTATGTGTGTGCATGTGTATGAAGATAAGGTGATATAAATAATTGGATAAATTAGATCAAAGGAAACACTTTTCAAAGCAAGGGAGGGAAAATAATAGTCATTTTATAAGTATGTCATCCTATGGAAGTCAAATCTTTTGCAAATATTTTAAAATGCTTTGGATTGTTAATCTTAGTATAACACAGCAGATGTGCTTTGAGCACAAGCTAAAAAAGAAATCTGTAACTCTGTGGAACCACATCCTCCATAGTCATTGGTTAATTATATCTGAGCCTATTGATGGAAACACAGACTCCAGATTCCCCACAGCTTCAATTATAGTAATTAGTTCAATTTATAGACAAGCTGAGTTCACTGCATGTGTGTGTACCCTCAAAGCAATGTAAGTGTGCACATATTATTTCCTTATTTGAGATATGTTATATTATAAATTTATTAAATTTGTAGCTAATTTTGAAAATATACAACTAGTTTCCTATTAATTTAAAAATATTTCTTCTATTATTTGCCTTTCTTTTATTTTTATCCTTCCAGAATACTTTTAAATTATTGTTAGAATCTTTGTGTTGTTAGGTTTAGGAAAAGGGTAAGAGTCAGGCGTAGAAGTTACTGAATAATATTATATTTCAGATTCGTAAAGATACTCATTAGATTCTACCAATAATCTTCTGTACATGTTCTATGAATATTTTACAAAACTAAAAAATTTTCTTTTTAAAAAGTTGTCTCATGCCAATCACATGTGCATGATACTCTGAATATTTTAAATAGCTACCTATGTTTTGTTTTTACATATTGCATTTTTTAGGTGTGGAGTTAAAAATGATTTAGTATATATTATAGCATGGGCACACAAAGTCTCCTTGATCTAATATTGAAGTAAGTTGAGATGAAAATGCTCAGACAGACGACGTAATGATTAGAGAATGCATTCACTGCTTGAATCATTTTATAACTGTCTCTGGCATCTGTACCAAAGACAATGTCATTTAAAACAGCTTTATGGAAATGCCACTTCCTTCCACAAATCTTTACTGTTCTGCTTCATGTCATCATATGTTCACAACAGATTTGTTATTAAAAACAGACTGAAGCCATATGAGGACTAATCATGGTAACCAGGGAGTTTTACTACATCCCTGCTTTTTTAATTTCAAGTTTAACTAAAACATAGCTTTAAACTTAGGATAACAATAATCTATCTGTAGTGGAAGGCATGTTTGTCTTCTATAAGAGACCAGTTTTATGCTAACCATGATATATTATGCCATTAAATTATGGCAAGTCTGTGAATAACTTCATAGCCATTATATGTACCTATTACATGTAGACATACATAAAAAGGAGTTGGGGAATTAGGAGGTTAATATCACCTGGGAGGCCCCAAACTTTTCAATGTGGACAATGTAATAGAAATGTTTAAATACTGGAAGAATTCATAGGATCTATGAAGATAAGAGACACAGAAGATAAATATGTTCTCAATGAACTAGAATAATGATTGCAGGCACTGATGACTATAGGAAATGATTCTTAATGTTTAGAAGAGCTTATTTTATCTAATATATTTTATTTTAAGAGATTCTAATATTCTTGCTTCCAGAAAAGTCTCTCTTTTATCATGTTATCTAACTTTAAACTCTATTATTTTATTTACTACTTTCTAAGTTAGGGTAGTAATGTGATATGAAGTCTAATAAATATAACAAATCAAATAGAGGATGGTAGGGCATCCATTCTTTCTTGTACCTACTTGTAGATGCTTCACCACAACTCCTACTTTCTCACTCCAATGGCTCAATGGGAACCTTTGCTAAATCACAGGATTCCGAAGACCTGCATCTGGACATTGTTTTTGAAAGATCATGACATTATACCTGTGTGTTTGATATAAAGACTAATGGTGCAAACCAAATCTAGCCTTTATCATGTACGAACAATAGATGTGACAGGTATGCTAAGACACCTTTTGAACATGAAACAAAAGGAAAAAGAAAAGGTTAGGGAATACTCCAAGAAATATAAAGAATGAAAACAGTGCACAGTTCAACAAACATGGGGACATCTAAACATCTAAATATTAACTAGGAGAAGGCTGTGACTGAGGGCTACAGTGTCCAGGGAGAAGCTTGTTACACGTGTTTTCTGAGCAGGGCAGAAATGCCACCATTCCCCCAGGAACTGTCCTTTTCATATAAGGCACAATATGTCCTGCATTTTTATAAGGGAAACAAAATGAACAACAACAATTAACATTTATCAAGTGCTTTCTGTGTGCCTGAAACTGTACCAAGTGCTTTATTTAAATCACCTCATTTAGAACTTGTAATAGTCTTTGTAGTAGGAATACTGCTACTATATCTCCTTTTGAAGAAAAGAAATTGAGAAAGAAATAATAGAATATTCTATTTAGATTTTCCTTAAACATTTTAGAACTGACTCCATGACTTGGAGATCTAAGACAATTAATTGTTCTGCTTCTAAAATGTATCCCCTTATTGACATATTCAACTAATGTAAGGACATATTTATTGATATACTTCTGATCCATTTCTATTTAATCTGTGAGAATTTTTTAGGAAGGATTTTTCAGGTTGTTTTTATTTCATTTTTGTTTTTCCTTTCTCCATCTTAAGTTTAAAATGGATGTAAGCACAGATAGATTGATTTTTAGGGTTAGATCATCTAATCTATTAGTTGAAATTACATTCAGTTGGAAAAATCTTCTATTTCTGCTTTTCAAGCCTTCCTCAAAGCCTAAAGTATCAAGAAAAAATAATCTCTAAGCTGTCTAAATGTAGGAATATATTGTTGCAGTGTGGTAAAAAGATGACACATTTTATTTTGTTTTATTAAAACTAATTTTCCAAGGTTTTAATCCCCATTTATTTATTTATTTATTTATTGCAGTTTTTGGCCAGGGCTGGGTTTGAACCCACCACCTCCGGCATATGGGGTCGGTGCCCTACTCACTGAGCCACAGGCGCCACCCCCCATTTAATTATTTATTAGTGAATAGATCACACAAATTCCTTGAGCCTCAGTTTTATCAAGTTGCTTAATTAATGATAATAGTCCTTTATTTCCTGAAGAAATGAGGAGAGGCTGTAAAATATCTTTAAAAACCTCTGAAAGTTAGTCTCAGTGACAAAGGCTATAATTTCACACAATCGACATTTAGAAATGGATATAACCCGATTCTAGTGAAAGACAACCTGATTTAAAAATACCACTGTCAGGCCAGGCGTGGTGGCTAATGTCTATAATCCTAGCACTCTGGGAGGCCAAGAGGGTGGATTGCCTGAGCTCAGGAGTTCAAGACCAGCCTGAGCTAGAGTGAGGCCTGTTTCTAAAAATAGCAGGGCATTGTGGGCACCAGTTACTCGGGAGTCGCAGGCAAGAGGATCACTTGAGGTCAAGAGTTTGAGGTTGCTCTGAGCTCTGACCCCACAGCACTGTACTGAGGGCAATAAAGTGAGACTGTCTCAAAAAAAAAAAAAAACCAAAAATCGCTTTCACCTATTACTCTCCCTTATTCTCTTGGACTACTCATGTGGTACTTTTAAACACTTAGGCTATCAGGGAAAGAATAAGGACCCTAGAGTTCACATTTGAGCTCTTAGAGTAGTTTAGAGTGAAGCCAGAAAACATAGCATTTATGAATATATTTTTCTATGTCTATATAACATGAATAATAATGCCTATTTTTCAGGAGATTTTGAAAGTAAAATGAAATGATCAAGAAACATTACTCTATAAAATGTAACTGCAATGTAAATGTAAAGTCTTATTATCCCACTTAAAATTATAAATTTACCTACCAAGATTTAATTCCCACTTTCCCTAGTCTGGGTAATATTGAAATTCAAACTCTCTCTATTCAAGAGCAGCTTGGGAGCAGGGGGATGTTTTGAGCTTTGATCACTTATCCTTTAGTTGCATAGACATTATCCCTCTGCAATGGCCATGGGGAGATCACCAAAAGCCATAAAAATGTTATGTTATTCCTCTGTTTCTTTAATTGACAAAGTTTATCTTTATATTATAGTGAAATGTATGTTCTCATTACTATATGCTCCTTGCACTGAACACTGTCTTAGAAAATCAGATGTGTAGCTACTCTTCATTAGGAGAGAGTTATCTGTATGAAGTTCTAAACTGTAGTGATTCATTACTTATTAGTAATGAACTCTTTTCCACTCTTAGCCACTAAGGATTCAGAGTAGACTGGCTTTAAGATATTTCCCCACACTTCTTATAATTAGATGTTTTTTCTTTCTTCACCCAATCTGAATCTCCTATTACTAGATGATACAAAAGTAACTAAATCTTTCAATAATTAAAAAAAATAAAGGAATTAGCATGGAATCTAGAAAAATTAACACTATCATCAAAAAGGAGCACAGGAGAAAAGGAAATAGAAAAAGTAAAACAATGCAAATACAAGATATCTATTATCCAGAGCAGATGAAAATCATGGTCAAATGGCTGGCTTTATATTACCCTGTATGAAGCAAGAAAAAATCAAAAAAAAAAGTTGGCATAATTGCTCAACTTGGGAATATGGATTTACAGAATTTTGTAATACTTTTGACTTTAGTCTTAAGTATGTAGATCTTGGGAGCAGGATAAGATGATGAAAAAAATTAAAATCATCTTTAAAAAGAAGGAAATAAGAAAGAACACAAGAAATGACATCGTTTGGGGTAAAATAATATCACAGGTAGAAGACAAAAGAGCTAATAAAAATTTTTAAAGACTTATAAAGAAAATAAATGAAATAGAACATAAGCAAAAATGTCAATACATGAAAATATGTATCTTTGAAAACAACTAATGAAAGAAAAAATTATTAAACCTATAAGTCGAGAAGACTTCCCCAACTTAAAGAATATGTAAGAAATATACAGAAGGGTTACATTATAGCCTAGGAAAAAAACTACAAAAAATATTAACACAAAGACATATTACAAAATGTTATTACAATACTTGAAAGATTAACAAAATATTTGGTTATCAGCCAAACAAAAAAGTCAACTAACTTATAATGGGGGAATAATAGTCTTGCTTCTGACTTTGCCACTGAAATGTTCAACTCATAAATGCAGTGGAATAAAACCTACAAAGTTTTCAAAGAAAGAGTGACCAAAAATATTTATATTCAGCCTATCCATAATTATGTATTCAGGCAGCAGATAAATAATTTTGAACATGCAGTTTTCAGAGTACATTTTTTCCATAAACCCTTTTTAGTATTCTACCAGAAGACAAACTTCAACCAATCAAGAGAAAACTGAACACATTATAACAAAATAGCTGGTGGTAAGCATTGACTATATTTATCTTGGAACTAAAGTACCCATCTGACAGGGGGATAATATTCAGAATATATGAGGAATTTAAAAAACTCAACAGTAAAAAACAAAACAAATAATTCCATTAAAATGGGAATAGGCCATGAAGAGACACATTTCCCCAAATAATACTTACAAGTTTGGCAAACAGATATGTAAAAAACTGCTCAGCCTCACTAATCATCAGGGAAATGCAAATTAAAACCAGAATGAAATATGATATTCCTCTAATTAAGATGAATATTATGAAAATGACACAAAGTAACACATGTTGGTAAGGAAGTAGAGAAAAGGGAACTCTTATACACTTTTGGTGAGAATGTAAATTATTATTGACTCTAGAAAAACAGTATGGTTTTCTTATAACAAAACTTCAAAATAAAATACCATACAATCTAGCAGTCCCACTAGTGGGCATCCATCCAAAGGAAAAGAAATTGGTGTATCAAAGGGATACAGGCACTACCAAGCACACTGTAGCAATATTTGCAAAGCAAAGGTATGCAATCAACCTAAGTGTCCATTAGAGGATGAATGGATACAGAAAATGTGGTATATATACTCAATGGGGTACGATTTGGCCCTAAAAAAGAATGAAATCATGTCGTTTGCAGTGTATGGATGACTCTGAAGGTCATTATATTAAGTAAAGTAAGACAGGCACCATAAAATAAATATCGCACAATTTATTTGTGCACTAACAAATTCAAATATTGTGATGTGCTTGTTTGTACCCTCACATTAACCATTAGCCTCAAATTAATAAAGAAAATTTCAAAATAAAAGTAGACCATTTGGAGGGACAAAGTGGAATGACAGACACAAGAGCCTGGGAATGACATGTGGGTCAAAGTTTGTTAATGGGTGCGAACATGCCGTTAGATAAAAAGAATGCATTCTAATATTTGATAGCAGGGTGGAGTGACTATATTTAACAATAATGTATTGTATTTTTCAAAATAATTAGAAGAAATTACTTGAAATGTACCCAACACATACAAATGATGAATACGTGCGTGATATATACCCTAAATACCTTAAATTGGTCATTACACTTTCTACACATTCTTCATACAGCAAGATTTCACCTGTACTCCATAAATGACATACACATATAATATACAAAAATATTTTTAAAATTAAAATGACATAGAAACTAAAGTCCACAACCTAGTAAACCATGTCACATACTCTGAGAGTATAACAAACTAAACTTGAAAAAAGGGAATAAGGAAGTGAAATATGCTGATTTTCTCAATTTTAAGAACTGGAGGAATGATCAGCTCTATTATAAAGAGGTAGAAATAGATTAATAGACACATAAGTTTGTTTAAGTATACAAAAGTAAGCGAACATTAAGAAAAAGAATGCATTGACTAAAATCAAATTGTGGGGGAAAGAGTACAGAGAAGAGAAGAAGAAACCTGCTAATGTTGTTACTATTCCTGAAGGAGAAGTAAGTCTCAAGAAAGAGGAGATCAAAAGTATCTTTAAAAAGATAACCACTACAACAAAATATGCAACTTGCCTTCATTATCAGAAGTGCACCATGAATGTACGGCAGGCATCACACCCAACCATGCTCATGTACAGGAAGCCAAGTAGAGCAGGAGGCGAGACGTTTGTAGACTTAAAAGAGAAGTCACAATAAAATAATATAATTGAACTTCTGCCAAATGGCTACATCAATCACAGTAGATAAGCTAAACTGTTACATTAAAATAAGTACTTTCAGATGTGATCTTGAAGAAAAATCCAACTTTGTATACTATGAAAGAGTCTCATTTAAATAAACTGATTCAGAGTATCCAAAAGTAAAATTTTATCATCCCCCAAAAGCAAGAGTTGTGATTTGAATTCCTGACAAGGTTGAATTTAGGAAAAGAGGGCACATGAAAAATGATAATAAATGTACTTTACAATGCTAAAGAATGCAAATCACAGTAAAATTATATGCCAAATAACACACACAATGTTCAATAAAACAAACAAATGCTGAAGATATCAAATGCAATGTTAATGAATATATCAAATGCTGATGAGGTATATTTAAAATAATACCTGAATACATTCCTGGAATCAATTAGACGTTAAATATATTGTGTTTGTCAGCACTTTCTTAGTTAAAGGAACAGAAATTCTATTTAAGTACGTTTAGGCTAAAAGCAGCAAACTAGGAAAACACATGTAACTGTGGCTGGGCTGCAGTGTAAACAAAAACCCAAACTGATAAGCTGTCAGCAGTAATTTGATCTCAACTCTGCTTTGTTTTTGTTTTTGTTTTTTTTCTGCTAAGCAGATTCTTCCATGAAGTGGGGAACATTGCTGGTGGCAACCCGAGACCCTCATTTTCTACTACTAGAGAAGAACTGAAGTGTTTCTTTTGACACACCCTTAAAAATCCTAAAGAGAGATATTCAGCTTCACTTAGGTGCCCATCTCTGGACCGGTCTACTATGAGTAGGGGAGATTCTTGCCTGCCTTGGTGTAGGTTTCCAACCTAAAATAATCACTAAGAACAGAGGAATCAGGAGTACCAAAACATGGCTCTTAACATTTGTCCATTTAATGCAGGAAGACGACTTCCTAAAGAAGATAATTATAATTTGGGGTAGAATGAACAATAGGTATATTGAGAATCTATAAAATGTTTATACGTGGCAATATTTATCAGAGCTAACGATTGAAAATAGTTTAAATGTTTAAGAAAATGTATAATGTTATGCATTCAATGTTGGTGACTTAAACGATGCTTATAGAGAACGTATCACATCACAAAAATCATTATAACATACAGTAAAAAATTGTTATGATAACTTCAAAAATTACTGACTTGGATGTGTAGAAAAAACAATAGAAGAAAATGCATTCAAATCAGCAGTTTATGGAATTTTTTTCCTTTTTAAAATACTAAACAGTAGTTTTTGATAGAATAATTAATACACTTCTTCTAAAAAGGAAAGTGTTTACTTTTGTAAACTCGGTTCTTCCTCTTATATTTGCGAGGGTCCTAGTCAGGATTGTGATTATACCTGAAGCAATGTTTTTCTCATAAGGGTAATAACATTTAAGAGTCATGTTATCATAGAAACTGTGAAAGATATGGAGATGAAGGTATGTCCTTTTTCTCAAGTCACATTCCTATGTTATTGCTTATGTAGGACAACAATTTTGCATTATGATTATATATTTTTTATTTCAAATTCATATGACAGTATAAATTTGGGGGTTGTAATGTTCTCACTTCCAAGGTAAAATTCAGTCGAAGAGTCTTTTGCCCAAGGGCTCTGCTGGATGCCCTTTGCATTGTGCACATTAGGTGAGATCCCAACAATTACCCTCCCTCCTCTTTCCAATCACCCTCTCCCTTCCCCTTTCCTCTCCTTCCTCACCCCTACCCCTTGCTAGACTATTTTTGTGTTTTATCATTCATGTAATTGTTTATATATTGGTTTAACACTAATATTGAGTACATTCAATTCTTTTTTCCATTGTTAAGATACTTTACTAAGAACACGTTTCAACTCCATCCAGGTAAACAAAAAAAATGTAAATGTAAAGTATCCATCATTTCTTGTGGTTTCATAGTATTTCATGGTATACATATACCACAGCTTGTTAACCCATTCATGGGTTCATGTGCATTTGGGTTGCATCCATGACTTGGCAATTATGAATTGAGCTATAATAAATATTCTGGTACAAATGTCTTTGTCGTAAAATGCTTTTTGTTCTTCTGGGTAGATACCTAGTAATGAGATTGCCAGTTCAAATGGAAGGTCAACTTTCAGTTCTTGGAGAATTCTTTCCAAAAAGGTTATTAGTATGCAACCCCACCAGCAGTGTGGAAGTGTTCTTTCTCCACATCCATGCCAGAATCTGCAGATTTGGGATTTTGTGATGTGGGCTAATCTTACTGGAGTTAGGTGATATATTGAAGCTGTTTTGATTTGCATTTCTCTGATGATTAAAGATGATTAGCATTTTTTCATGTGTTTATTGGCCATTCATCTGTCATCTTCAGAGAAGTTTACGTTCAAGTCTCTAAGCCGCATAGAAATTGAGCTGTTTTCTTTTTCTTATTGTTTAATTTGAGTTCTCTATAGATTCTAGTTATCAAGCCTTTGTCAGACTCATTACATGAAAAAATCCTTTCCCATTCTGAAGGCTGTCTGTTTGCTTTGGTGGTGGTACCCTTAACAGTGCAGAAGCCTTTTAGTTTAATCAAATCCAAGTTATTTATTTTTGGTGTTGTTTCAATTACCAGGGGCAGGGGGGTCTTCCTCATACAATATTTTCCCAGGCCAATATTTTCAAGTGTTTTCTCCACAATCTTTTCCAAAATTTTCATTGTTTTGTATCTTAAATTTATATCTTATATCCATTGAGAATCAACTTTTGGGAATGGTGAGAAGTATGGATCCAGTTTCAGCCTTCTACATGTGGCTAGCTAGCTATCTACTATTTATTAAATAGGGATTCAGTACTCAAGCCCTTGCCACTACAATTGGGCAAGAGGAGGAGATCAAGGGCATTCACATGAGGACAGAGGAGGTCAAACTCTCGCTCTTTGCAGATGACATGATCTTATATCTGGAAAAGCCCAGAGATTCAAATACAAAGTTCTTAGAAGTGATCAAGAAATATAGCAGTGTCTCAGGATACAAAATCGATATGCACAAATCAGTAGCCAACATATATATCAACAATGGTCAAGCTGAGAATAAAACCAAAGACTCTATAACTTTTACCATAGCTCCAAAAAAGATGAAATACCTGGGAATTCATCTAACAAAGAACGTATAAGATCTCTATAAAGAGAACTATGAAATCCTGAGAAAAGAAATTGCAGAAGATGCTAACAAATGGAAGAATACACCATGCTCATGGCCGGGAAGAATCAACGTCATTAAAATGTCCATATTACCCAAAGCAGATTTAATGCAATTCCCATTAAAGTACCAATGGCATACCTTGAAGAACTTGAAAAAATAGTACTTCATTTCATATGGAACTGGAAACAAACCCTGAATAGCCAATACAATTCTTAGAAATAAAAACAAAGCTGGGGGGATCATGTTCAGGTTATACCATAAGTCTATTGTGATCAAAACAGCATGGTACTGATGCGAAAATAGACGCATAGATCTATGGAATAGAATAAAGAACCTAGAGATGAACCCTGCCATATCTTGTCAATTGATCTTTGATAAGCCTAACAAAAACCTGCATCAGGGACAAGAATCCTATTTGATAAATGCATTATGATTATAACTGCAAGCTACTTTACTGAAGGATCCAAAGGGTCAAAGCAGTTAACAAGGCACATGAACTCAGAAAGGTATATGATTGGAGATCCTTTCAAGGGTGTTCAACCCGAGGCCCACAGGCCAGATGCAGATTATGTGGGGACTTTTTTGCTTATCTCTGATGGTGGATATCGCAGAAATTATGCACAGACCTTTTTGATTATTGGCTTTTGCTAGTGATTGTGTATTTAATGTGTAACCCAAGAAACTCTTCTTCTTCCAATGTGGCACAGAGAAGCTAAAATGTTGGACACAGAAAGGGGCTTAAAAACACTAAGAAGCTGAAAAAAAACGTAAAACATAGAAATTGTGATATGATTGGAAAATTGAAATGTAAGTGCAGCTTAAATAGTGTGCAAATGTAAGTGCAGCTTAAATAGTGTGCTGTGAATTTAAACACTTTTCCTAGTGTGAAATCTCCTTGTTAAGTGATGCCCTGCTGTGACCAGTAACTTTCTTGCAGCTTATTTAATGAAGGAGTCTTGAAAAAAATGACACCTTTCTAGGATGAATGGCTAAATGCAAAAGCCTGTTGTCTGAATATTCAGCATGTTTACTGTAAAATTATTGCTAACTCTTGGGCTAATATGTGGACCCGTCCTGCATATAATTTTGCAGGTAGCACTCTGTAGTTTACTTCCATACTATTTTTTTAACCTCTGAGACACATTTGACTTTGGCACCAGTCTTTGGCACCAGAGAAGCAGGGAGAACATGAGAGATCTTAGCCCCCAGGATAACGATAATTTGGAGGAAGCTCACAAGGTTGAGGGCTTGTGGGGAAATAATTTGAATTGAGAGTTTTTAAGCTATTCTAATTTATTTTAACTAGAGCTTCAACAACCTAAGCCAAATAGCTGCAAGAAAAGAAATAGTATTAATATCAAAGAAAATGACAGAGGAATTTTTAACCCCGAGAAACAGCTAAAAAATATTCTAGTCATTCCTTTTTCTATTTTTCTATACCAAATACATGTACATAAGCAAAGTATTTCTCTAGCCATAAACCCCCAAGTATTTTGTCCACATCTGACTATATCTGTATGTGTGTTTATCTGTACATGCATGTTGTATGGTTATAGACAATAGTTCTTAATAATGAAAATGTCTTTCTAAATAAAATATTAATTATATTACATGAAAGGAAAATGGGAATATTATTGTATTTTCTTAATCTCAAATACACAGGCAAACACCAAAGACATGGGGATAAGCCTCCCAACTCCTAATTCTCTGTGTTTATATAATAATAGATATTAGTCTTCTCTCTGCCTGTTTGATGAATGTCTTTAACCTAAATGAATAAGCAAGAATCAATACCTATTTCTGGAGATATTTAAAGATTTGATTAGAAGAAATTGAAAACACATAAGAGGCACCTTTTCATTCACTTTATCCACCCACTACCCACATCTTCACCATAAAAATCTGTCTCCATTTTTCTTAAAAAATAACCTGCATACTAACTTCTCTGAATTAAAGTGCTCACATTTCCACTTACATCATTCTGTAAGGATTAGCAGCAATGCTATATGCTTGTGCATAAACCCTGCAGGAGGAGGCGCACTGACCACGAATGATAACAGGAATGCCACTCCCTATATTTATGCTAGACCAGTTACAAAATAACCCGTTGCACATAGCTTGCGTAGGACTGTTCCAACCAACGACCACTGTTCCAACCAACAGCCACTGTTCCAACCTCCCTTCTCCCCACGACTATAAATACACCTGGAGTTAAGAATAAA